>JAVSBS010012144.1:0-22968 GCA_033124195.1 Coracias cyanogaster
GAGGGGCTGTTGGTGAGTTCAGTGTTGGCCTGTGTGATCAGGCACCTGATGGCAGCATAACATGATGATGGCTGAACCAGCACAACAGAAAACTATTGTAAATGTAAGTACTTACTTGAGCAAAATGCTTTCTTGGCATTGCCAAACCTTGTAGATTGAGAGAAGAAGGAACAAGGGAGGGATAGAAAGGAGGCATATCAGAAAAAAATGTCTTGAAACTCAAACAGAAATCCGTGGCTTGAAAACTTTTTAGTGCAGAAGGGTTTTACTGCCTCATACATACTTTACTAAGTAAGTGTAATTTATCTTTTCAGATATTTAAAAAATATTTATATTTTTCTGTAATGATCTTATTATTTTTGTTGCTTTGGATAGCTGGATATTAGCCATAATTTGTATATATCATTTTGTAATAGTGATCCTTTTACAACTTGTAAAGGATGTAACAGAACAAATTATCTTGATTTGAAGCCAGAATAACACCTGTCCATAACAATTTCATTTTACTTGTGTAAACTAAACTGAAACACAGAGTTAGAACTGGCATAACACAGCACTTTTTACAGTACAGGTTCTATGGAAAAGTAATGAAAAATGGGGCTATGCTATATGTGCTCAGGCCCAGAGGTGCAGCCTTGGTGGAGGACAGGCAGGGGAGACCTTGTGGCTTCACTGGTGCTGAAACGTGGGTACCTTGGCACAGCTCTTTGAGGCTGAGATATTTTGCCGACCCACCAGGAAGGAAAGGGAAGATGCCCAAGCTGGCTGCCTACTTACCGCTCCCTCATTGGGAATTAGTTCTAGACAGGTGAGTGACTTTGATCTGTAATGATCTAGGCAGGAAGGAGAGCTAAAAGGAGTATCAAGAAAATCTGTATAGGCACAATGATTAGCAAATGAGCAAGTGGGGAGTAAGGGAGCTAGAAGATATGTCTGTGCTTGGAAAAAAACCTCTGCAGAAACAGTAGATAATCTTAGAGGTGGCAGATTGGCACCTACAGGGAATAGCGTGTTTGCCAAATTATGTGGAGGGATCACTAGGGACCAGCTTGATAAAGTGGCAGCAAAACCTGGCATTCACATCTGTAGCCGATGCCAGGGATGTGAGTGACTGATCCCCTGTGAAGAAGACTCTTTAGTACAAAATCTCTCTACCACAGACTGAATTAATCCTCTCAGCCACGTGTGTCTCCATCCTCTTGAAATGGCTGAAGTCTAAAGTAGAATAGCTGCTTGCAGAAGGATGCGCAGATTTCACATGGAGACAAAGTAAAGGACAGATGTTCACGTGGAGCAGGCTGCACAGAGCATCAAAGGGGAGGCTGCTGCAGCCCACGGGCTTTGGGAAGACAGGAGGATGTACTACTAGAAGTGCTGGCAAAGTGTTGTGAAGGGCCTGTAAGCCCTCTGAGCAAAAGCCTGAAAGAAAAACAAGTAAACAGTTCTCAGCAGTGTCATTTTAGTGACTATACACACTTAGGGTAAGCTCAGAATGCCTTCTCTCATCTTTGTCAGAAGCCCTTAAACTTTAATGGGATGGCGCTGTTGCTCTGTTAGGTTTGTTATTTGTGCTCTGTACAATCTGCAAGTGATGTTACCTTGATGGAAGAAACAGACTAAAATTGGTATAAGGAGGGACAAGGCTGCAATTTCCTATCACTTAGGAATCCTCAGAGGAAGCAGAGAGAAAGCAAGGCAAAAGCAATGAGAAATCTTCAAACAAGAAGTTTACACCAAAGCGAAGAAATCTGAATGAATGATTCCATTCATTTACCCCACAGATATCAAAACAAGACCAAAAAGTTGAGAATACAGAATTGCCCTAGCAGCAAAACCTGACCATTTGTGGAAAACTTGGACTGTGTGGTGGTGTTACCAACGTGATTTATAGACATGAAACCTGTGGTAGAAGCCATGGAGCAAAGAGTTCAAGCCCTTAAGTTCAAAATATATTCAACTGACTTCATGTAGAATGTTCTGACAGCTGAAAACTAACAATTGCATTAGAAAGAAGTGTAATCAGTCTGGTGGACATGTGCTGGCGGTGCTGAGAAGGTGGAAACTGAACCAGTTTTGCCAAGGGATCAGAGTAATAGGCCAGGCAGACACTCATTTGCAGGGAGCAATCAAAGGGGAAAAGGTTTCCCAGGGTTAAAAATCAGTAAATAACTACATCAATCAGCCCTTGAGTATAAGGGGATATTGTGAGCTAAATGCCACTAGGTACTTATAAGTCACAATCAGTGCTTCTAAATGCCACCTTAAGACTGAGTCAAGAGCAGGAAGATGAAGAAAGGTCTCAAAAATTCCCTCCTTAACCAGTTTAAAAGACTTCCGTTTACAGAGTGTGCCTCTATCTTGCATGGTAGATTTGATTTGCATTAAAGTCTGGTGTAAATACAGCATAAGACAAATGTGAATTTTAAATGAAGCAAAGATAAGGGAGAGAAGCTCATAGCACTTGAAATTCTAGAGGAATATTACAGCGGTCTGATGCTTTTTCTAAAGCTTAGGGAAAAGGAAAACTTATATTGGTCTTGACTCTTCACCCTCGCCCACTGCTGGAGTTTTTGTGGTTTGGGAATTGATTCTGCTCAGGCAAGTGCTGTGCAAATGTGCAGGAGTAGCACAGTTTTGATGTCTGTCTCTGTCCGTAACCTCGGAGTGGGGAGGGAGTGTGTATGGGAACGCTGGCAACTTCTCCAAAATTCAGTGCTTAGGCTGAAGTGACATGAAGCCTAATTTCCTCTTATTAGGCAGTGAAAGTGGGTAAAGGCAGAGGAAATTACTGCTTATGAAGCAAATATCATACATAAACTGATGAAACATTGTTGAGATAGGTATATAAATATATATGCATAAACATGGCTTGTTTCTTTGTAGCTGGCCCACTGCCAGAAGGTTTCTCAACTTGGGGACAGGGGAAGCAAGAGGCATTTAGAAATTACAAAATCCAGTGTTTTCAAGTAAAATTTCCCAAGGATCTGCTACCCCCTGATGAAATTGATGCTGTCCATGTTTTGGGATCACAAGTTTGTGGAACACGGGAGGTTTCTGAACAAATCCTTCAGCCTAGGCTAAAGAGCTTTTTGGACCCACTCGGCTTTGGGCATCTTGCCACAAACACCCTGGAAGCAGCGCTGTGCTCCATCCTCTGGGGAAGCATCACTTCACCCCTCAACTGAGAGTTGGTTTCACTTGCCACTAGCAGACCTTCCAATGGTTTGAGTTGGAAGGGACCTTAAAGATCCTGTAGTTCCAGCCCCTTGCCATGGGCAGGGACATCTTCCGCTAGACCAGGTTGCTCAAAGCCCCATCCAACCTAGTCTTGAACACATCCAGTGCTGGGGCACCTACAGCCTCCCTGGACAACCTGTTGCAGTGACTCACCACCCTTACAGTGAACAACCTCTGAATTTCTAATCTAGATCTACCCTCTTGTAGTTTTAAGTCATTACACCTCGTTCTATCTCTACAGGCCCGTCCTGTAAAGGTAATTGCAGGTAATTTATAATGAATTCTGCATAGCTGAATGATAATGAACCTGGTTACTGTATCAAAATGACAATAATGGGGCTTTTTTGCTGCAGTATATCATAATAAACAATGGAAAAAGCTGGAACTGCAGTGAACTTCCACTGTGACAGAATTGGTTTATAACAGTAGCTGGGTATGACTGAAAACTGGATTTTTCTTTAACTGCTCCCTTTCAGAGAACATTATAATTTTTTTCAGAATTGTGCTAGCGTGCTATAAAGTTGAATGTGGGAATGACTGGAACAGTTATGACAAATGCAGTTTTCTTGGTAGTAACCCCAATGGTTAAGAGCCACAAAGGGCATCATTGGCTTAGAAAATTGGCATTATGATGTCGTTAATCCTTCACCTGTAGGAAGTGCAGCCTAATAGAAAACACTTGAGAAACCTGCCCTCCACTTCTAGCTCTGTCCATGGCCTGCTTATTATTTCTGTCTCGTTTCTGCCTCTTTTAGTCAAGTAATGATTCCGTAATGATTCCCATTTGCTTTGACACACAGAGGATTAAAGTGGTATGTCTTTAAAAAAAAGAGATCTGTTATACAGGATAGAAGTTACTCAAGTATATTTACTTTAATCAGACTCCGTTGCAATAATGTTTAGCTTATTTGAAATAAGCCCCTGGCCTCAGCCTGCTGCCGAATGGTTGGATGCTTATCTTACAAAAGATTTTGGGCGCTATTAGGAATCAGATGGTCTCCTTTTCCTGGGGTGGGAAGTTAGTGAGTTTGGGGATGGAAAAGGAGCAGCCCCTGATGTGTTTCCTTTGCAGTTTAGCAGGCTAGCAGCCCTGCCGCCTCCTGTTGCGCACTCTGCTCTGACCTGGCCACTAGCAGTTCTTCGTAGTAGTGATGTGGCTCCTTAACATTTCTGGCTTGTTTTAGATTTAAGTTGTATCTTCCAAAGTGGCAGGCAAAGGATGGACAGCATATGCCCTGATCTTGGAGAATAACTGCACCAGCGTGAGGACCATGGATAATGAAGCTGGTATTTTCAGAGGTTGTTTCAGTCAGCTTTGGAGCACTGCAGCTCAGGTTCCAATCAGATCAGACTTCAGAGGTTGTGTTAGCACATCTCCACGACTCTGCAGACTGGACATAATGTCTAGACCTTATCCCAGGGCAGCCGATCCAAAGCAGTATTTTGCTGTCCTGCAAGGGAAGTGGTAGATCTTTGGTGGTCTGACAACCAGCTGCTGTCTGTGGCTCTTGTTGGTCCGTGTCTGCCAGCCTAGCACTTGTGAGTCCTTGCAGTGGGTGGCCCAGCAGCTGCGTGGTAATCTTTGGAGGGAAGAGCAGTGAAATTAGGCAAGTTCCATAGCCTTTCAGAAGTTGGTGTTAGACCTGTCTTAGCACATTTAGAAATACGGCTGATATCCTCCTATGAGCATACTGGTTTTGTTCTGAATGTTTTCAAGAAGCATTTTTATTATGTTCAGACTTTGTGCTTGAGAGAAATTCTAGAGATGATTTTTGTTCATTAGTTTCAACTTAGTAGCTCATGTATGTGTAACTGAGCCAGAATCTCCTGCATCTTTTCTCATTTGAGATTTCTTTGAAGTTCTACTAAATTCACTCTTTAATTTAATCTCAGCATGTGTGTAATGCTGTCCCTGAAATGACTGTTATCCAATTATTTTAGCTTCTGCGTTAGTGAACTGCAGCACAGAATATTTGATATTTTATCATCTATTGTGAATAGCACACCATGAGCAAAGAGGTTTGCTGAGGATTGGTCTGTTTTACAGATCTGTTGTACAAAATTAGGTCTGTGTTACAAAAACCAGGTAAGTGGCAAGAAACCCCTGAGAAGACTTAAATTAGAAATGGTGAAGGAAAATAAAAGGTAAAATACACCATACAACTTTTATCTACTAACCATATTGATAGGATTGTATCAGAAATTACAGCAGTGCTGTTCCCTCCATTCCATTTATGATTGTGTCAGCTTTTAGGCAATAAACCCATATTTTCTGGGCTTGCTATAAAAATTCACATTGAGTTGGAATTTGTTATACATGTACTACATTTCTCAGCATTCTACAAGTCTTAATAAACCTGGAAAAAATGTCTATTAATCTCTTTCAAAATTTTTGTAGAAGAAGGAAGATTTAATAGTTTGGGTAGCATGTTGTCACGTTTACTGTCACACAAAATCATCTGAGTTATCCATTGCAGGCGTCCCTTTGTTCACTACCTCAGAACCACTGCTTACTGATCTGCGTGCTTACTGAGAGCTTTCAGCAGAGCATCTGTGTAGTAGCCTTACTTACTACAGTCTCCATAAAATAAAATGATTGAAAGTACAGTGTGTTTTGGGGGAAAAAACTAATCGATATTCTCCCCCCTGCCCTTAAGTGGAATGGGTTGGGTTTTTTTTATTGTCTATTTATAAGAATTTCATTTATTACCTATGTATAGGCAGGCAGCTGCAGTAAAAGCCAGGCGCAGTGCTCTTGGAAGTGGCTTAATCTTTGTGTTGGCTTTCATGACCTCAGTGCTGGGCTTGTTAAATGGTCCCTTACTGGAGGGAAGGTTTTTTTGGGAAGGGGGGGTTTAAGTATGCAGGTATTTGTTGTTATCTTGGCCCCAGAATGAGATGTCTGAAAATCTGAATGGCAGACTAAAGCTCTTCCAAAAGAGACTATTTGTTCAACTAGCCGTCATTACAATAGTTTGAAAAGATTTGTCCCTATTTCTAGTGCTCAAAAGGTATGGAAAAATGGAGGAATTTTTTTTTTTTTACTGTTCTGCATATATTTCCAGATAAGTACCTTGGATGATTCTGGATTGCTACAAGTAAGACTAAGAAGATTAAAGTAGCAGGTTAATATATTGGATCAAGTGTGTACTGATTCCTTTGGATGTGATAACCATGCCCTGTTTTGTAATTCAAACCATAATTCAAGAACCATAATTCAAACCATAATTCAAGTATAGAGCTGTGCAAAAGCTGGAATATCCATTCTGCAGAAAACTGAGATATTTCAGCTGCTTTTTTCCCTAAATCTTATCAAAGAGTTAAAACATTTAAAAGCTGCCATCTCTGGTAGCAGCAGATGAGCAAACTCAATCACCGCTTGCCAGCAGATCCCGTGTCCCATGATACAGACTGATGGCTAGGGAAGGGAAAAAAAATTGTGTGAATGTTTTGATACACTCTAGGAATATCCTGACCATGAGAAAACTTACTGTAGGGTTAAGGACGGGAAGAAAGGAAAAAGCTAAAGTTTGCTCAGGAGATTATACTATGGGTGCAATAGGAGAATGTGGCTGTTCCAACCTGTAACTCTTGAGAAACAGCAGTTTGCAGTTAAACTAACTCAAAGCAAAATTTCTTCATGTCATCCCAGCAAGCAGAAACAATTTGATTTGATCTAAACTATTTGAAACAATATATTTTGGTCTTGGTTTCTCAAAAATGGACATTAACAAACCTAGTATTTTCCTGAGGCTGTATTTTTCGGGTAGGAATGGATTCTGTAGTTGCTAAGAAATTAAATAACATGGTCTTGGTACAGGCTTGCTGTTCTTTTGCCTTCTCCTGTGTGCTCTCCAAATGTTTTAGTCTTACCTCCAAATGTTTAAAGATAATTTAATTAGCAGCAAGAGCTTGTCCTGTCTAGGAAAATCCCATGCAATTTTATTAAGGGGAAAAATGGAAAAGGATAAAGATCAGGGCCATCACTTTTAATGCAGTATCACTCTCTCCAGTGTCTCATTATCCTCCTTGTAAATGATTCATAGTCAATAATTGTCTGTGACTCCCCTATTCCCAAATCTCCCACGCTTATCCTTGAGCTACCTTTATTTTGGATTAAGACTTGCCCGTACAAAGTCTGCACAAATGTCTGTCTTGGCTGTTAGCAGGCAGAAGCGGAGGGCTTGGAAATGGTTAGCAGGCAGGTGTTGGGACAGCTGCACTCACCTGACTCTGTCAGCAGGTTGCTTTGTCATCCTGGATAACTTGTCTTGTGCCTAAAACCTTATCAGCAAGGTGTCACATGGGAGATTTTTGCCCAGAAAATGTGTTACCGAGGAGCCTCTCGTGATAGAGTTGCAAACAGGGAGGGTTGCCCCTGCTCCAGAAACAGTGTTTATAAGGTGAAGCAGCTGAGGATGTTACCTCTGCTCCATTCCTCAGGCTGGTGTGTGTCAGGCTTTATGTTCAGCAAGACCTTGAGAAGCCACGAAGATCAACCTGGGTGCAGATGCCAAAGCACAATGGCCATCACGACTAGATGTTTTCTATTTTAACACCTGAGAAAATCAAACCACAGTGTGGGCTCTTCAACTCAGCCAGGAAAGCAATGCTGTGTTTGACACTTCTCTCCCATGCGGGGTTGCTGAGGAAAATTTCTCACTGTGTACTTGACGTCTTGAAAAAGTGGTGTGAAGGATCCTCCCTCTGACTTTTCTAGTCCTTTCCTGGCCCGTGGATGTCTAAAATAAATTCTGATACTTCATCCTTAGACTCAGACATTGTGAAGCAAATTTGGTGTGACATGGATGAGCAAAAGTTAATGAACGTGTGTAATGCAAGAAAAAGATGGGAACCCTTCCCTAAATCCAACTCCAGGACTTACAGTAAAGAGCCTCCTACAGTCAGTGGCAGGGCTGGTGGTGTCCTGTGTGTTACAGATCACTATAGGCATGAGCTGCTGCTGCTTACAGCTCACCTGGCACAGCGTTTCTGGCAGGTGAATGCCTAAGTGAGGATGATGTGGGCATATCTCCACTTGCTTCAGCAAGACTTTTTTGATAAGTGGGTTGTGTGAGGAGCTGCCTGCTCTTAAAATACCTTTGTAAAGTGTTGGTGTGGGAGAAGGGAGCTCTAGGTCCTCTACGGTGCTACTGTGCTGCCTTAAGGCTCAGTCAGTGCTTTTTGGTCCTCTCACATGCTACCCCTCTCTGTGATGAGTTAGCTTGCCTGATAAATTGTTCATTGTAAATATTTCTCCCGCTTTGCCATCTCACTGAAAACGGTTTCTTGCATGCTCTCTTTTCCACATGGATACCAGTTCCTCCTTGCCCCGACACTCATTTCATGCAACTTTTAGTCCCTCCTCATGAGAAACTGTTTCCTTGCTTGTTCAGGGACCCTGAATTTATCCTAGAATTTTATCCTATATATTTTTTTTATATTATATATGTATTTTATATATAGATATTTCTTTTGAATAACACTTCCCTCTGCTGTGGACATGGTGGTCTAATACAGTGACCAGGGGTGCTGCCAAGCTCAGGGTGGTCTTGTATGACCCTGGGAGAGAAAGCGGTGCTGTGGTGGCACACATTCTATTGCCTCTGGAGTGCCTTGGCTGCAAGTGCTGCTTTCAACGCCCTGCTCTTCCCGTGTGTGGGTGCTGAAATGCTTTTTTCACGTAGGTCTTCAGAGCACTTATTTATAGACTTCTTTGTTCCTGTGCAAATTTGAGATTGGAGTTGAATAGCAGGGTAGGAAAAGGGGTAAACATATTCTCTAGGGGTGGAAGGATCTCAGATGTCCATGAAAAGCTTTGAGAACTCCTGGCATAGGCAGATGCATTACTGCCTCAGACAAATGTCTAGGCTGCCAGATAACTGTTGAACAGGCAGGTCAAACGGACTGCTGCTGCCTTAGATGTATGGCGAGGATTTTCCCTCTTAAAACACTGGTATTCTTTTAAGCTGTTGAGTCTCCTTCCTCTTGTTGCTCAAGACCATGTGTTATTCCTTCTTTAATGGGAGTAGAAGTGAACTCATGTGAAGTACGTTTCCTTCTAATTAGGAAATGTTCTTGAATTATCTTGCATTTTTGGATACCAGCTTATAATTTTGCTCAGATTTACTTGTGGCCTGTTATTATGCCGTCTTCTGTACTCTGCTTTCCAGCGCTGGCAGTGCGTCTACGGTGTTGATTTTGAGTGCTGCCATATCCTACAGCAAGGTAGAATGTAGAGACATGCTTGTTAAGGTCTTCAGCCAGCTCTCTTGGAGAGAGTGGTATAACCCAGGCACTTTGTCTGCTGTTGTGAATGAATTTTGGCAGTGGTTGCACTGCTGCCCTCTGGCAAAGCCAATAGCTAGCATTTTGTGACGGCTGTGATTAAAAAAAAGAACCCTCTTAGTACAGGAAAGGATGTGGATGTACAAAGGCTTTGTGTTCAGAGGTAGACTAGGAATGGGTTTCACTTGATCTCTGTAGCAACTTGGAAATTAACACTCTGGCATGGATAACAGTCCCTAAAATGACACTTAGGATAATCTTGCTGTGTATTGATTACAGAGGTTCTCAGGGAAGGTGTGTGTGAATAAAATCTACAACAAAAGTTTTAGTCTGCAAATAAGAGTCCATTTTAAAATCCAATGTACATATGGTTGCCACAGTGTGAAGGCTCGAGTCTTTTCTGTTTAGTATAATCCAGTCACCCGTATAGAGTTAACTTACTCTCTCAGGACACGGAATGAAGAAGTTTCAATTACAACTCTGTTTCTTTCCAACAGGAACTATAAATGTATTTTAAGTTGGTCTGTGATATTCATGCTTAGTTCACTGAATTGCTCATTATTGACTTAATTCATTTTGCTTGGAGACCCTCAGAGAATTATTTCAATGGCTTTGAGGAAGTACATTGCAGTGGAAGGGTTCAGTTGGAAACGTTATGTGACAGAATAAGCAATAGGGTTATAGAAGAGAAATTCATGTTCTTCAGGTGCACCTACCCATAAGCAAGTGTTACTTGTGAGTGTGCATCTGGCTTCAGGAACCAGGAAACTTGTGATAAGGAAGCTGCTTTGGTGCCCCAAACATCAGACATAAAACCAAACATCTTTGGGATGGTCCATGCCTTGCCTCAGCTATTTCCAGTCCTTTGGTTGTATCAGGTCTTTACTTGGATCCCGAACAGCCCCTTGACAGTATTGCCTCTTAACTAATAGCTCATCAGTACTCTTCACTTAGCTCGGTCAGCACACCACTTAAAACATGGTGAAGTTGAGGTCTAGAAGCAGAATGACCTTAATTATCAGATGAAAGGTATAGCAGTGCTAAGGCCTTCCTGGCTTTGCAACTGAAATGATCTTAAAAGCAATAATTTGCATCCTATAATTACTGACCCAAAATGTAATTCCATAATTGGTGACGCAGCTCGCTCTTCAAGACGATTGCTGCCAACTGCCTCTCTCTGAGCACGCATCCATGTCACCTCCTGCTCTCCTGCACCAGCTCTGGCATGCCAGGAGCCCCTGCAGCATCTCCCTGCAGCTGCAGGACCCTAGTTTCAAAAGTAGCTCAGAACAAGCGGTGTGGCTGTAGCTTGGGGTGTTGCACTCACTGAGGCAGCTTTTGTTTCTGCCCAGTGTGTGGTTTCTAATTTTGGATGGATTGGATGTATTGTAAAATTAAACAGGAACCTTTATTTTTAAAAAGACATGCTAACTTTATTAGACAACAATAAAAAGCTGCTGCAAACTGATTTGTTAGAGAGCATTAAAAATATCGGGTCTCAGTTTTATATGTCAATATTTCTGTATAATTAGATTGTGATTTTTAGAGTGAATCACGTTTGTCAGATGTGATGGACTTTAATGGTGCCTCACAAAATAATATTTAATTTTATTGTAAGAATTCGCCTAAAACTACACCTTGTAATTTATAGATGTTTGGAGCTAGATGCCATATTAATAACTTCCAAACAATGAACGTGTATGGTTTTAAGTGGACACAACCTAAAATCCCGTGCATTAAAAGAGTCACCTTTGACTTTGTGAAGTCAAGCACCTGAAAATCTGGAAAATGCTGCAGCTAAACTATTTGTGTAAAGTACATTGTCCCTTTCATAGAGAGGTGGGAGGGAGCAGGTAAATAGGAGGAAGGTACCTGAGATGGTGTTTAAGGTTGTAGCAGTTTCCACAGGTGCCAAAGAATCTGTAGTTTATTTGGTATATAATGCACAGCCCAATTAGTGGAGGATGGAGAGTGTGTGTTAAATAAGGCTGTCATTTAATTTTGAAATAAGGTGTTTGCTTTTTTGTTGTTGCAGAAGTGAAAAGTGGGTGCTGAGCAATAAGGCGCAGGAAAAGGCAGATGTGAGCGCTCAGACAGCTGGATGCTGCGGAAGGAAACAGCCTCTTTGGCTTTCACCACCGAGATCCTCAGTGATGGTGAGTTCAGTCACTTAACACAGATTTCTCATAAGCCTTTTGCTAAACAAGTGTCACTTTCTGAACACTTGTAGTTGTGGCATAAATCAGGCCCATGTTTGCTTTAAAAAGACGAAGTTTTTAATGATGGTTACTTTAGGAAGAGATACAGGAAGTGATTGTAGGTGCCCCAGATTACCACTATTCTTGAGACTGCTGCTGTGAAGGTAGAATAAATTTGAGGAGCAATTGGAATGGAAGGCTTGAGTGCAATTGTCATGGAATATATTTGTCCAGTTTAGGAACAGCTGCAGTACTTAAGGTACTGCCACCTTTTCCCTGATTTCCTTATCACCTTTTTATTTTCTATATGTGGAAAGCTGTGTCATGCCATCCAACAGAATGGATCATGCAGTGATCTTTTCTGCTTCATTGCAAAGTCAGCTAAGTCAAATTAAACACCATTCAGGTTAAACAGCCACAGATTAACCTGGATGACATGGTACTGAAACTGATGAAGAGTAGTTGCATTAAGGAGTACTTTCTGCAAAGAAGATACTGAATGTCTGAAGTCCTACCGTGAAAATCACCCAGAAGGAGCTAAGACTTCTAGAGCGGGATTTAAATTGTACAGAATTAATAAACAAAATTAAAGAGAAAATTGACTAGCTGCTCATTACTTGAATCCAGTTTCACCTACGTAAGGGATGAAGTAGGCTTGCATGAAAATGAGGATAGCTCAACTGTGTCTTTCACGCCTGTATCATAAATCACATGTGTTAGAGGTCCAGGCTAGTGTTACATGTGTAAGTTTGATTCTACTCTTTTGTGAAGTGTTTTGCTTTTCACCTTTATATTTTTTTAAAATAGTTGATGACCTGCATCAAAAAGTTGCCAGTTTTTATGGAAGGGGCATTAAAATGTTTCAGCCTTAAGGAAGTCCCATCTGTAGCTGGTGTGGAGAGCAGGTGGTCCCTTACCTCCATAACTAGTACGGTCTCTGAATGCATCTGGTGGCAAGTATCGCCAGGGACGTGATCTTAGGCTGGGGTCTAGCCAAGACTGGAAAAATGTTAAAGCTCTGTTTCTTGTGGGGATCTGAGGTAAAAGCCTGTTCCTTTCAAGCGAAAGCACTGTGGTGTCTTGGCCTCCACCAGCCAGGTGCATTTGGAAATCTCTCTCGTTGCTTTAGGGGATCAAAGGTTAAACCAGTATAGGCATATTCCCTGCTTCTGCAGAGCACTGGTGTCTAGACTGGACTTGAATTGTGTTGGAAGCTTGTGAAACTGCTGGATGGCCTGTACATAAAGGGAGACTTTAATTCTGCTGTTCTCTGTTTCAATCAGCCATTTCTTATGTTGCACCACAGGAAAGCGACCTCTGTACAAGAATCATTTGAATTCATTGGCAAACAGATCAAAGCACATTCCTGTTGCAATGAAAAATCAAAACATGCATTGTACAAGCCCTTTTTATTGGACAGCATGTCGCAGTGCCCCAGTACAATATTAGAGGGACAGTTCTGAGTACAGTTCCTAAACTGGGTTTTGGCAGGGGAGTTGTGGATGTTGCAAACGTGACACTTCAACGGCAAGTTTTTCATCATGTCGTGGAGCACAAAGCTTGTTTCTTTTCCTCGTCCTCCTCTTCCTCCCCTTCCTGCCCCTTGCTTCCCAATCCTGCTGCCAATTTTTGTTTTCATTTTACATCTCAGCTCTTCTGTGGGTGTAAATAAGGTTCAAATACGTATTCTCTTCATGTTTTTAGCAAATACAACCCCCCCAAATTCAGCTAAATTTAATCCAAGTTCAAGTACAAACCATGGGTGTAATGCACAGATTTCAATCACTTTGCAGTGGGTCATAAAGGCACGGCACAATATTGGTGATTTACAGGGAATGTTCAAGAACTCTCTTGGAGTGCAGCAGCCCTATCAGGTCTCCTGGGGGCTGGCAGCTTGGTTCATTGTTACTTGCTCTCATACAAGGAATTAGATATTCACTTGGTAAAGTGCATTTGTTCCCTCGTTACAGTAGTAATATACTCAATTATGAAATTCACTTTTAAGCCAGTAACAAGAAAACCCTTTTAGCCCTTCAGATGCTTTTGCATTTGAAAAATAGTTAATCTGATAAAGCAATGTGAAACTGTGTTTTTGAGGGTTTCTTATAACCTGTTCAAACATGTAGACTTTGAATGCAGCAGAATGAAAAAGGATGTACGATTTCTTGTTTGTTACAATTTCCAGTCATTTATCTCTTTCTCTCATTACCAGGACGTTGCATGAGAAGTATGTGGCCACTTTATATTTTGGGTTTGAAAAGGCTTTATTGTGGAGATGAGATTCCTGCTGGGGTTACTGCTATATGCACAAAGACACGTGAATTTATAGTTGCCTCCGTTCCTGTGACTACAATAAATTGAGATGGGAGGGAAAACTCTTACTGTGTCAGTCAAGCAATAGAAAGATCTGAGGAGGGAAAATGAAGTTCAAGCAAATTAGAGAGCCCAAGGCAAAAGAAGTTGACTCTGTTTTTTTGCGGAGGAGAAAGTGTTTTCCTTGCCTCTCTGCTGAACTGTGGTGTCCTTGTGCAATAGTGCTGTTCTTAGCCTGAACAAATGGCATTCGCACACAGACCCCCTCTGTCGCTATGCATTTTTAAAGACTGTCTAATCAAAGGAACTCTTGTCAATAAGTTGCATTTGTTCGAAATTTATTTATATCTTCTTGGTTCAGTTGAGTTCAGTGTGCTGGAAAAAATGAAAATCTGCTTTATATTTTTCAGACACCAGGTTTTTTGAATGTATTTTTTTTCGATCTCAACTGTGAATGTTGCTTAGTTTAAGGACTGTGTGACCTGACAGGGTTTGTGCTGAAATCAGCACCTACTGAAATCAAAGCTCCTTGTAGGCAATCGGGGGGTGGGTTCTTTGTGGGCAATGCCGGGGGAACCTGACTCTGGGGCTTGTAGCTGTCCTAGTGTGGGGTTGTGTGTGGAGCTTGGGGGGAGGTTCAGAGAGCTTTGGCTCTCTGGTACAGCCCAGGAGACTGGGGCTTATCCAATTCTAACAGCCCCCAGTAGAGATGCAGGGCATGCTCACTCTCTCCCTGTGATCCCTTTTAGTGTCATGGTAGGTAAGGTAACCAACATCAAAGACTCATTCCAGTTTAGCTCTGTTGGAAATTTCTCATTAACCACCTCGTAGGAATATTACACCTGCTACAAAGGCGGCTTTTATGTATGAAATAATTGGGTCAGGGTTTTTTAATGATTTTTCTTTTTAAATTCAAGATAAATAAGTGAAATGAAAGCTAGTTAATTGAACTTGAATCTCTTCCTAGCTTTTCTTTTCAAAAAGAGTAACCCCAGCCAGCATCTGCATAGCCGGCAGTCCAGTGTGCAGAGTGACCTGTGGGAAGGTAGGACACCAGAGGGTCAAAATCCTGCTGTTTCTCAGTGTGGATTTGTTTCAGAAAACAGAACCAGCCTTCAGGCTACTTCTCCCTTTCTCTGCAGAAGATGTGTGTATAAACAAAAATGGGGGTGTTTATACATAATGGAACAGTTCCAGTGGGAGCAGTGGATGAATCAGAACATCTGAATTTTTGCACATAAGTGTCCTGACAGAGATTAGTTGGAGATAGTTAATCTGCCTGTTGAAAAATAGCCTCTGTCACACTTACCTCCTCATTTGAAGATGGAGGTGGAGCGTTCTCCCCCTGCACCCTCTGATTTAAACTCAGAAAGACCCACCCTCACACCTCATATAACTGGAGCATGTAACTTATCGACAAGAGTTCCTTTGATTAGACAAAGAAGTTACATGCTCTAGTATCACTCAATATCACCCAGTATCACTCAATATCACCCAGTATCACTCAATATCATGTCTTCCAGGAGAACAAATAATTTGAGGTGTCTATGCCACTCTAACTTCATTTCACACCTGCCCTGTGCTAAGAGGGTTTCAAGCTCTGTATTTAATGAAGATTGATGCTCCTAAGCTGAGGTGGTGGGCAGCGGCTTATTTTTTCAGTTGGTTGTTTGCTTTCCAGATGGATCTGAAGTAACCAAGGCAGATGCTTGTGCCTAGTCCAAAGAGTAGTGTGTGAAGGGACAGTTGTGACAGGTCTGGCTCTATAGGGCTGGGAGGTTGCAGGGTTACTAAGAATTGTGACAGTAGGTATCTAGACAGACTGTGGAAAGCTTTGCATCTGGTGCCCAGCAGCAACCTCAGCAGGCAGCGGTTTCTGGGTTGAAGGGTTAATTCAGCCTGAGTTTAGCTCCCAAGGTCTTCTGCCCTCTCCCAAGACAGCTGCAGATTATGAACTTTGAAATTAAATGTTTGCCACCCATTCTCTCTTAGCTTGTTGCAAAGAAAAGCTCCTCAAGCTTGGATTCTCCTCCTGAACCACTCTTAGGCAGCATGTTTTCTACCTTTATTAGTCTCAATTAAATAAAAAAAGATTACTCATGGCAATGAGCACAGCTTAGAGTCAACAGCTTTTGCTTAAACGCTTTGTTGAACGAGAAACGACGTAATTATTTACTTATAGAGAAACATGCATACGTGCTCTATTGAATCACTCCTTGTGTTGGTGCTGGGTGCAGGTTCATGCCCTTAGTTGCTTCTTTGAATACTGATAAAATAGGAAAGTATGTATGAGAAATAAAATTCCTACATAGCTTTTGGAAATTTATTGTATAAAGGGATGACTGGAAAAAAAAAAAAGCAAAAGGCTTTTTCAGATTTATTCCTTTGTCCTTTTTATGAAAGCATGGATTAAAGCATTCAAATTTAAAATCATTAAAGATTAATAAAGAGAGGCAACAGGAATAATTTTAATTTCCTTCGTTACCATATATAATGATAGCCTTAGGGTGGAATGATAACAATGTAGAATGTATGAACAGAAATATATCCGTTTGGACTATACTATTTTTGCTTCTGTTGACTTGAATACATAGCTAACAAAAATACCGTTACCTTACAAGTGCTCACTCTGTAAATAATTTAACTATTGACTATCCTAATGTACAAACCATTAAATGGCTGTTGGAGGGCCTTTCTTTCCTTAACATGCAGAAGAGTTCTGGCTACTTGAACATTGTAGTAGATTAAAGTCCCTTTGGTTTTGTGCATATTTACAGTGAAAATTCCTTTTTCCTTGACGCAAGTCTTATACTCAGTTTGCTCTAGAGGTGCTTGCTTGCAGTAGGGTAATTGTATGACTCAGTCATTAGCGCTTCTGATGCTGAGTAGCTGTAATGCTCTCAGGTCTGCCCCTGTGACTGTACATGTATTTCCTAGCCTGTGTCATAATATATCCAGGTTTATGATTGCTAATGAACACAGGCGGCCAATTTGCAAGGTAGACCAGATGGACACATAATCAGTCTAATGACTTAATGTCACAAATGAGATGACCTTGCAGTCGCTACCTATTATTCATTTCTGCCAAGACTGTTTCTGAAACCTTGGTACAGACTCTTCAAGCTGCAGCTTCCCTACTTACAGCACATGCTGCAGCTTTACCACCCTGGTTCCATCAGTGCGTGCTGGAGTCCGCAGCTCTATCAACAGGGTGATGGGGTTTGCCTAAGAAAGCTACTGCTGCGTTGTGCCCGCCTGCTGTTTTGTATTATTAGTGTGCCACATGGACAATCACTTTTTTTCCTTGAAATTTTAAATCTTTCCATGATCTTGCTGTCATGTAGTCTCTTTGATGTGTGTGCCAAGTGTTGCTTTCGTCGTTTAGGTCAGTACCTTCACTTCTCTTCAAACGTGTCACACCTTGTCATGTGACCTTATTCACAATAATCATCCTTGTCTTTTCCCTTTAATAGAGAAGAACGTTTGGATCTGTGACTGAGTCCTCATTAAATCAGTAGGACTTGGAGAGATATTTAGTGTTTATATTGCAGTGGAGTAATTGGAAAAGTTAGGGGCCCAGAAACCACCATGACCTTGCTCATTCCTTCAGAGCTACCCAATTTTTAAAAATTTTATCCCCAATGTATCTTATTATTAAAAAAGGGGGGGGAGATGGTGTCCCCCATAGTTAATTTTGTATAGCTTTTCAAAAAACACATACTTGGGTGTGCCTTTTGGTTTACGGGGAGAAGAGAGGTCCCAGTTCCTGTTGTGCTTTGCAAATGCCTCTCTCATTCTGGCCTGAGCTCTGTGTGTTGATGTTTTTAAAAACGAATAGGTTTTCCAGCTGATAATCCCAGACCGATGAGCTTCTGCCATTTCTGTACTGCAAAAATTTTCCTATCTCCCCAGTTGAAAAGAGTCAGTCATCACAAGAAGTAATTGCTTATTAGTGCAGAGGGGAGGGGGAAATAATGTGGCATCAATTATTTAATGTGCTGCTGATCTATTAATGGTGTCCTAAGTAGGTGCATTACTGAAATAAAAGACACAAGGCACTTAAATTCCTTTCTAGGTCTCTGTTTTATCTTAGCAGTTTTTCAGAAAGTTGTAAATTAGGTTGTTAACTAACTGATTTATGGGATATGCTTATTGTGCCAGCAATTTTCTGCATCAGTTGTAAATTACCTTCTTTTATTTTGCCATCTGCATAATTATATTTTACCCTTTTGCCTGTGTGCGTAATTTGTTACCCTGACAACCTTTATCATTCTACCATTTTTGTGGGTTTTGTCAATTTTTCTCATGTGAATGTCACACTGAAAAAGTGTGTGTGTGTGTATATATATATACTCCTATGATATGAAATTTTAAGTGACGGCACTATCTAAGACTAAAATTAACATGCCTGAATAAAATAAATGGAAACATTTTTCTCTAACTGCACAAAACTACATGTAAAGTAGCCTTTTTATAAACTGAAGTTGATTTTATTATAAACAATAGTTGATTTTATTTTTTAAATAGATTTACCTGGTTCAGTTAGACTTACAGAAATGTGAAATGTGGGCAGCTGTAGTCATTGTCGCAGTGGCTAGTTGGGTTATCATATCCCGTTTGATCATCACTTTGGAATATACAAGTCACCATGGGAATCTCTGTGGTACAGGTTTTTCAAAATATGTTAAGGGACATCAATTTGCATTTACTTTTAAGAAGCCATCTTCCACCCAACTACTGTAGAGTCTGCTGTAGGGAAGGATAGAAATTTGTCTCTTTTGTATATTTATAGATTGTGCTCTTTTTCTCTCTCAATATGTCCATACATAGTGAGATACTAAACAAAAACTAAAACCAGAAGTGTGTCTATTTTCCAGTATCAGAGTAGGTGATATGACTTTACTGGTATTGACCTTAAATTGCACATAAGGGGCTTTATTTGTATTTTTTTTTACCTAATAAGTGGTGTTTGCACATCAATGGAATTTCTGTGTAGCAAAGCCTGATGTGACATAATGAAACAGGCAACGATAATATCCTAGGACAAAAATTAAGAGATGCTCTCTAAAACCTGATATATTATGTAGAATTATTTTTTTAGCATTGAGTTACACTACCTGATTGAGAGGAAGAAAAATAGCATGTATAAGAGAAGAGACCTTACATCAGCTTATGATCTTTATTTCTTACATGTAGATAAATTTTAAAATAACTTATTCTTGAAAATTTCATTTTGTCAGAGAGCAATTTGATTTACAATTCCGTTCCTAAATATAAATACAGTTCGACTTTTTTAGAGATTGTGCTAGTATGTAGTCACAAGGTTTTGTGGGGTTTTCTTCTTTTTTTTTTTTTTTTTTTTTTGTGATGGGTGAGTATTGAGTGGCTGGCTGTTGCTAGTTGTTTCTCATTCTGTTGTTTTAATAGGATTTTAGCTCAAACTTCCCATAAACTAGAGACAATGTCATGAGCTTTCAGAGAGACAAAGTTATACCAGCATCTTCAGAAGTAATCACACGATTTCAGCTTTCTGATATACTGAAGAGGTTGTAAGCTTATAGTCTCTGAGCTTCGCAAAATACTGAACTTCTGTTGCTTGCTTAATTTTAAAGCTCAGGTGGCTTTTTCCAAGCTGACACTCAGAAGGATGAGCTCGCTTACTCTGACTCTGGTGGCTTTGGCACCAAGGAACCGCGGGCAAGTAGCTTTTTCCTGCTTTCTGCCCACTCCTTGAGGGTCTGCTGGGCCTGGGGCATCAGCCGGTGCCCAAGACGTGCTCAGCAGAGCTGGCTGCTGGAGCCTTGGGAAGGGCAGAGACACCACCCGCACCTGCCTGTCCTCTCCTGTCCTCTGTTAGCTGAGGAAGAGCCGAGTCCTCCGTGTTCTATATTAGCAGGTATAGTATGTATTCTTTTCTTTGTATTTGCACGTGAAGCAGCTGCCACAGAAAAAGTGCCTAATCAAGTTTAGAAAGCCCAAAATACGATCTCCTGTAGAGAAGCATTAACATGTATTTTGAAGGTATATAGGTATATATAGCAGCCCTATCAAATGCTTCTGCTGCTCTGGCTGAATCTGCTGCATATTATGTTTTCCTGCGTTGATAAAGAAAGGCTCTCTCACCAGTCTGATGAGAATGTGTAAGCCGTGTTTGACTCTAGAGTTCTGATTTATTCGTTAGGTGATAAATCATTTTCCAAATGTCTAGCTGTTGTCACAGTAAAGATTAAATTTGTTGAATTTTTAAAATTGGGATTTATAATACAATATACTGCAATTTCTACAAATTAATTATTGTAAATTCAGTAGATTAGTGATTTTATTCTGTGAATTCCAATGGTTTAATTGGTTTTGGGGGCAAACTTGTGGTTAAACTAACTTGTAGGCATCGCTTAGATATTATTTTGGTTCAGCATGTGTGTGGCTCTTTTGTTAAGTGGTGATGTAAATTCAAGGGCCCATCTTTCTGTTTTGTTGCTTGTTTGGGTTTGGTTCTGTTTATGTAGTAACTGTAATAACAGGTTACCTTATGGCAGCTTGTTTCTTTTAGTCATCAACATGGATCCCAAGTGTCTAATCTGGATGGAAACCAGCTGGTCCATCTAAAACCTTGGCCAGTTACCTGTAATTATCTTCACAGCAAGTTGTCCTTTGTTCCTCAAAACCTTCCTTCATCTCGGGCTATTTATCACTTTAAAACTCTAAAACTGTTACTTCACTCTCTCTTTTCTCAGAATGTGTCTAGTGAGGTTTTTAATGTTGCAAATTCCCAGTTTAACATAATTTTTAGCGGTTGTCAACAATACATTTTGGGATCAACATAATGCATTAGCAATTTGAAAAGCTGCCAGAAAGTACTGGATTTAGAGATGCACAAGTCGAGTGTGTTCACTTAGGTGGGAGGAAGGGCAGAATGGCTTTACCAATGTTCCATAAACTATATATAGGAGTTATGTATTTTTTTCTTTCAGACCAGAACTCTCTGAGCGTGGAGTTTACAACCTATTAATTGGATGTGGAAAAAAACAAAAATCCTAACCAACAAACAAAACTTTGAGCCTCTTCATTTTAATATTCATAATGATTACAATTGTAAATAAATACAAACCCATGCTTTAGGGACAGCGTACAGTATTAGTTTTTCAGATCTTGTTTAATGAACTTCAGAGATGGGATAGGAAATGAAGAAGCAAAGTTCACTTAAGAATGTAACTTCTGGGAGGCGGAACCTTAGAAATCTTGTCTGCTCGTCATTTTGACAAGTAGTTGCAGTAATATTGCCAGGACATGAGAATTCACTTGCTAGAGCCGAAGCTGAAACAATTGCAAAATATGAAGAAAAAAAGAAACATAATGAACATAAAACATCCTCATGCATTTCCTTCACTTCCTGAGAAGTTACTGTGAGTTGTCTTCTCTTGCTTTTATCTGGTTGGGTTTAATGATAATTATTCACTGATCTGAGCTGATTGTTTTAAGTGTTTGTCTTTAATAGAGTATACATCTGGGTAAAATGACCAGCAGGCAGCAAGAGTTGAAAGCCATATAGCTTTATTTGCCCAAAAAGAAGAAATAAAACCCCTTCAGTTTAGAAAGTGTTTGAATTTGTTAGGTTTACTGTTTAGGGTAAATATGGTAAATTTTAATAACATTGAGATCTAGAAAAAATTTTCTGTAGAAAGGTAGTAACTTCACTTCTGAGCAACAGCTTGGTCTTCCTTACAAGGATCGTGTGATTTCAGTTCTAGTTTCCTTGTTCTGTAAAGGCTGCACAGTGTTTCTTACTGGGATTTTACTGATTCCGCTGAACATTGTCTTTAAAGAATATACACCATGTACATGAAATAGTACAGCTCTCCCAAAAAATAGAGAATTTTCTATTACTGTTGTATCTGCAATTATGAAATATAATGGAATGGGGGTGATCCTAGAAGCTTAGCTATGCAAAATTATTTGATCACAAAGCTGTTGCTTAGTGGAAAGATGTGTAGGTACTGGATTTTCAAAGTAACCATTAAAGAGGTGAGGGCAGAATTATACAATGGAAAGATTTAAACCTATCTTGGCTTTAATCGTTGTGGTTATTATGACTAGTGTGGGTCAATGTTAGATGAGCATGTGTGATGTATGGTTTGAAGAGTACCTGGATTTACAAGGGCCAAAAAGAAGTGGAACTGACTGAGTTTATAGCTTCATTTTGGGTAGGACACCTAAATAAAAAATAAAGCAAATACTTCCTCAGAGAACTGTTTATCAAGTCATCAGTTTTGTTCATCATGGTACTTTCATGATCTTCCATTCATCTGTACTGTTTAAATATAATCCCGTTATGGGTGACAAGATCCTCTCTGAGTGAAGGTTTCTTAGTCTTCAGAGAACTTTCAAATACACAGCTTATTATTTCCATTTAATGCCTGGCTTGTAGATTTTGGCATCAACAAATTCTTTTAAAAGATTGCATGTTGCTTCACACAAAATAATCACTAATGATGGGTAACAGATCAAAGAACCAGACCTTCAATTAAAAAAAGTACTGATGTGCACAAACTGGACATCATTTCAGAAGCTGGTAATGTTCTGATGCAAATGGGCACCTCTTGGACAGACACACTTGTTTGCTTGCAGATAATATAGGAACTTCCACATATGGTTTGATGACTACAGCATAACTTCTTGCTTATGTTAGGCAAATTCTACACGGCCCAGATTTTCTCTGGCATTAAGTAAACATCAACATTGCCCTCTACAACTGCCTAAAAGGAGGTTGTAGCAAGGCTGGTGCTGGTCTATTCTCTCAAATTCGTGATGATAGGATGAGGGGAAATGGCCTCAAGTTCCATCAGGGGAGGTTTAGTTTGGATATTAGGAAGAAATTCTTCACTGAGAGGGTGGTTAGGCACTGGAACAGGCTGCCCAGGGAGGTGGTGGAGTC
>JAVSBS010012147.1:0-12633 GCA_033124195.1 Coracias cyanogaster
TAAATACCCGCGGGCCGGTTTGAGGAGCCCCAGGGGCCGCATCCGGCCCGCGGGCCGTAGTTTGAGGACCCCTGCTCCAGAGGAATACAAGCTACAAGTCATACCATTAACTTCTCACTGGATTTGCAAGTTTCTGTCCTACTGCATCTGCCCAGAAGCTATATTCCTCTACATAAGCCATCTGAGCAGCTTCCTGCAAGTCTTCTATGGCATCCATACAGAAATAAGAGGCATCAGCAATCACCATATTGCTGACCTTGCAACCTTGCACAGCCAACCTCGACACAAAGTAATGATGTTTAAATCACACCACCCGTCTTTGCTGCGAAGGACATGGGAATGAGCAACTACTGGGGGCAAAACCACTTTTACTATTCAAGGTCTTCATTTACCGTGGGAGTGCTGCCATTTCCTAAACCAGCAGTTGAAAAGCAGCATCCCACAGTCCAGGTAACAGCCTGCATTCTTCTTTCTCTTTCTCTGACCTCATAAATCTTCCCGGAAAAATTTGCATCCAAATAGATGTGTTCCCACAAACATTTATGCCAAGTCACACTTACGCCAAGCAGTGTTTCTCAACAGAAAAGCGCTGCATCCAAAATATTGCATCAGCTCCAGCTCCCTGCCTCTAGAAGGTGAACAGTTCTTTATCATTAATTAACTCTTTATATGACATGACATTTATTTCATTATCTCACTGAATGTCACTGTCCAATTAGCTCATCCCCAAGGAATGGGACCTAATTAACCAAGACAAGTAAACTGAACTTCAGCAACCCTCCTCTCCTGTAAATAAGTTGCTAGTACATAATTACTCAGCAATAACTACCTCGTTAGAGCTTGAATAAAGATTCATTCTCCCTTCCTTGGCTTTATTTTAAAGAAATCTCAAACTTCTCAACTTCAGTTTTGCTCATCACAATGTCTCAGCAATCTGTAGGGTCAAAGCACATTGCCATCCAGGGTGTGGAGGTGGTCCTACTGAGCCGCACCACTCCTCCCTAGCCAGCAGACACCAGTTTGCTTGAGGGGCAATGGGAGCTTTGCAGTGGCTGAAGAAGAGATTTTACCTGTCTGTGTCTGCACCTCCAGCTGGGACGACTCAGAGCTGCCTCCCTCTAGGATCAGTTGAATTCAGCTGCAAGAGGTAGTAGACACATGGAAAGCAGGAGGTTTTTTTCTTGGCTCGCTTCCTGCCCCCTGAGAGCCTCATTTGGTTGAGCATGTTAGAAACACACCAGAGCTGTGCTGCCATTCAGCGAGATCTGGACAGGCTGGAGATTTGGGTGGAGGGGAACCTCGTGGAGTTCAAGAAGGGCAAGCATAGAGTCCTGCAGCTAGGGATTAATTACCCACTGCACCAGTACAGGTGAGGGGTGACCTGCTGGAAAGCAGCTCCACAGAGAATCATAGAATCGTAGGGGTTGGAAGGGACCTTTGGAGATCATCTACTCCAAACCCCCTGCCAGAGCAGGATTGCCTAGAGCAGGTCGCACACGAACACATCCAGACGAGTTTTGAAAGTCTCCAGAGAAGGAGCCTCCACAACCTCTCTGGGCAGCCTCTTCCAGTGCTCTGCCACCCTCAAAGTAAAGAAGTTCCTCCTCATGTTTAAGTTCCTATATTGAAGCTTGTGCCCATTACCTCTTGTCCTGTTACCGGGCACCGCCGAGAAAAGACTGGCCCCATCTTCCCAACAGCCACCCCTCAAGTATTTGTGTGCATTAATAAGTTCCCCTCTCAGTCTTCTCTCCTCTAGACCAAAAAGTCCCAAGTCCCTCAGCCTCTCCTCACAGGGTAGATGTTCCATTCCTCTAATGATTTTTGTAGCCCTCCCTGTCCCTCTTGGGGAGTTCAGAACTGCACCCAATATTCTAGATGCGGCCTCACTAGGGCAGAATAGAGGGGGAGGAGAAACTCCCTCCACCTGCTCACCACTCTTCTCTTGACACACCCCAGGATGCCATTGGCCTTCTTGGCCACAAGGGCACACTGCTTGCTCATGGTCAGCCTGCTGGCCACCAGGACTCCCAGGTCTTTTTCCTCAGAGCTACTCTCCAGCAGGTCAGCCCCTAACCTGTACTGCTGCTGCTGGGGGTTATTCCTCCCTAGGTCCATGACCCTACACTTGCCCTTGTTAAGCTTCATAAGGTTCCTCTCTGCCCAACTCTCCAGCCTGTTCAGATCTCACCGGAGATCTGGAGTATCTCATGACAGATACAGAAAAAGCCTGTAGATAAGCATGTTTCCTACCAAGGCAGCTGCGTACACAGTGTTAGCTGTGCTTTCGCTGTGCCTGGAAGGCATGAGAGTAGACTAGGTAGACTAAATTCAGGTCCCTGAATTTAACTGGTTTAGCTCTTCTCTTCCCAGCTGGAAAAGCATGCCAGAAGGCTGCTAGGCACCAAGGACTTTGATATTGATGCTTCCATTTGCAGATACTCCTGATGCTGACAGACCTGTCCGAACACTTAGAAGATCCTTTTCAGCCTCTGGTTCCCACACTGGACCTGCAGGTTCAAACTGACTTTTGAACCATTTGCTCATGCAAAAGCACAACGAGGGAAGAAAAGAGAAGTGGAACAGATCTCTGTATGGCAGGGGACTCAGATGAGTGAATTTTCAAATTTAGAGGTGCTGTCAACTAGTTCCAGCTGTTCCTGAACTGGTTGTATGGAGGCAGTGTTGGCTGCTAAGTGACGTACCTCCTTGCACTTGCAGTCCAAGACCTTGCACTGCATCTCTGAGAACACAGGTCAACTGATGATTCCACTCTTCTTGGAAATGGGTGGGGGAGAAGAAGGTGTAATGCTAGAGCATATCATAGGCAGAAAAAAAAAAGCGTCACAGGAGATCTACACTGAGGTTTTTCCACAAATGTCATTTTTCCTCAGTCTCCTTTTTCTGACTGATGAAAATTGTGTCTAGATCTTGTCAGGAAAAGGATGTTTTCAAGATAAATATTTAGCTTTCATTCTCCATGATGATGGCCTGTCATGCAGGAGCGCAGTGGAGGAGAGATGACTACAAGTATCCAATTTATACTTGGAAGTGAGAGATACTAATCTTTTTCTTCTGTTCATGCCACAAATGCCTGTAGCTGCAATTATACAGCACAGATGTTGCTTAGTGTTAATCCTCATTTTCTGTGGAGGGTCCATTCATAAATCCCAGAGGTCCCTCTCTCTGTCTTTTACCTTCACTTTCTTCCTCCGTGGTTTACCTTTCATGATTCAGTGGTCCATGGCAAATCAACTTTTAACAGCAGGGTTCCAGCTGCTCCAACAGGAGGTACTTTGTTGCCTTGGCATGCACTGAACTAATGACTCTTCATAGCAAGTAGCTGGAAATGCATGGACAAAATTATCTTGTTCCACACCAGAATGAAGGGTATTTTAAGCCTAGATTGAAGAAGCCCAAATGCCTGCAAATGTGAATTCAAGGGACTTTGGCATTCCCAATTAGAGAAGTGGGTTGTCCTTTGATTTGCATGATGTATAACACTTGAAATCCAAAAGTTTACAATTAAATGTTGATAGTGAAATGCTGGTGGTGTGGCCTTGTTAGCTCTGTTGGCCTAAACTTAGACTGTAGCTGGGGTCACTGCTTTGTCTCTCTCTAGGAGAGATAAAGCACCCTCGTTTCTCTTACCAGTGTAGCTACAAACTGAAGAAGACTTCTGAATGGTACCTCTGATGCTCTTTTTTGATTTCTTTGTCTTGCTGGCTTTTGTTAGTTAACTGTATGAAGACCTGTTTCTGTACAATGATGAATCACTTAGACAAGCTTTTTCTCAAAATGCAAACTTTTTTTATACAGAAGGGGCAACTTCAGCCTTTTATTCACTGTCTTCCGCTCATGTCTGTCTTAGACCATGGTACTTGCAAGGTCAGAAGGGCCTAGCAAAGGCATTTTTTTGACATGGAATACTTTATTTCATTAATATCTGAATCTGTTTCTTTCCAGGTGTGACTATTTGTCAGGTCTCTAAGCAGTTTTGTAACTCAGTGAGTATGAATGACTGAATGTGCTTTATCTGCAGTAGTTTGGCTCCAGACTTGGTCTGTACGTATGGTGGCTGCAGTGTCTTATCACAGGCAGTGTGCCTGAGTGATCCCGCTGGCTGTCTCCAGTCTCTAGGGAAACCTTTTTGGAAATGAATTTGCCTGCTTTTATTGATGTTGCCATACCTTTTAGGCAAACTGTTTCTGCATCCTGGGTGAAAACAGAAAATTAACACTGCATTCGTGGACCCCAGCCTTGCCCTTCTCCTGTCTGTTGTCTCCCTTTGAGTGGGCTAATGTGCATAGTTGTTCTTTTCCAATACAGATTCATTGCTCTGCTTTGTCAGATCTCTCCCACCTGCCCTGTTCAGCTGTTAAAGAGTAGGATCTCTACAAGAAATGTCATCTATGTGACTGCTTGCTTTTCTTCCACCCTTCTTGATAGTCAAATATGTATCAGTGTTGCAGGCTGAGGAGTGGGAGTGTACTCCAAGTCGCATGTGTTGGGAGGAGGTGACACTGAAATCACAAGGGACCTGTGGAAAGCTGTGTCCAAATAAGCCTGGTCTTAGGTGTTTGCCCTACAGGGATAGAATGGGTCCTTTGGTTTGGAAGTCCCCGAGGAACCCAGGCAGTAACAAAGAACTTCCTTTTCCATTGAAAATCAATTACTGAAAATGTTTTGTTCTTCCATGACACTTCAGATGTTTAAAGAGGATGTATTTCACAAACCAGCTGTCTTAAATGAACTTTAGGCTAGCAATGACCAAGTTGATTGTATGATCAAGAGCAACAGGTATAGAAGGTCACTGGTGCCTCTCTGGCATTGCTGTTGACTATGTTTAGACTTTGTTCTTTGAGTTGGAGCCTTCTCTAACACAGACAAGCGCTTGTTTGCAATACTTTGCCCAATGGCTTAGCAGTATGAAACCAAGGCTGCTGGTAGGAAAGTGTGCCAGGTGCCATTCTGGCATTCAGTTGAGATGCAGTTAGAAGCTTTCCAAATGCTTCATACCTGTAGGAAAGTATTTGTAAGCCTGAGGATAGGATGCACTTCACGACGCTAAGTCGCAGCGATGATGCACAAAGTCGTTCATTAGAGGAGCTATATCAGCTAATCTGGAGGCAGAAGGAGTGGCTGTGAGGGACATGGCAGAAGCAGGTGCTCTGAAAGTTTCCTGCCTTTAAATCATCTGGTGGTCATGGGCAGTTGGGTATGTTGTGCCCAGATGAATAGCCAAGTGTAATGTAGTGAAACTGTGGTTGCAAAAAAAAAACCCCAACTCACTGTGGTCTTAGGCTGTACATTTGAAATTGTGTTGATCGCACTTCCTGCTGCAAGCAAGGGTTCAGGCCTTGGGAGAGTGAAAGCAGAGAGAAATAGCTAGTGGTCAAAACAGATTAGGTTACTAATACTTTAATTAGAAGAATTTAAAATACGTTAAGCTATAGAAGGGTAGCACTGGGAGTATACAACAGCAAGTATCTGACTGAAGTAACTGCTATGCTCAGTAGGATGTTTAGTCTCATCAGTTTAAGGCATGGATAGTTTGGTTTCTCTTGTCAAACACAACTACATCAAAGAAAAAGCCCCATGGAAAATAAAATTGATTGAACAAAACGAGGTCTGGTGCTCAACTTAATGGTATTTCTATGACTAGTTTCCTGTATTTAAATGCATACAGGAACCCTGAGCAACTAATAAAAAAAGCCCTGAGGTAAAAAAACTAACAAACAAACAAACTGATCTTGACAAACTTTCCAAGCCTCCATTGGAACCTCTCTTGGGACATAGGAGCATGTAAGTTTCCGATGAATGGAAAGTTTTTTGTTTAATCACTGAAGTGTGACTACCACACCTCTTTGAAATGTTGTATCTAGTTATTTTGATCTTACATGTTTTTCTCTCCAAATCTCTAAAATGAAAAATTACTATATATTAATGTTTCTGATTAGGATTGGAGTTGTTTGATCTATGTTTCAGTAGGGAAAATGGGTGGAATTTGAAGTTATGGTTGAGCTGCATACAGATCTGAATTTTCTTAGCATTACCAGTATATATTAACTTTCAAATAATTTTTAGTGTGTGGATTTTTTTCTCTGTTTCTCCTGGCCCTTTAAAATCTTTATTTTGAAAAACATCTTTCAAAGTTTTGATAGTAGTTCTGGTTATGTAGTAGTGAAGCTTTTTTCTTCTTCTTCTTCTTCTTGATTTGATAAAAATAATAATCTTACTATGTGTTGGCTGTCTTGTGTTCAGCCACTGGGATTCTGTAAGTAACGAGATAAACTTATCTATTGTCACTTAGCACTAACTAGATAGTGAAACAAAGAGTTTCTTTAGAGAAAGGTGTGCATTATAATGGTGATTGAGTATCTGTACCTTCTAGGCGGTTAGGAACATCTGTTTCTAAACTGATGAGTGGAGGTGTTGTTTTCTTAAGGTTAATAATTATCTAATATTAAGTTAGAAGCCTGGATATCACTAATAGTAGTTTGTCAGAACGAGGCCTCGTTCAGGCTCAGATCTCACACTTAGCCTGAGTTGATATACATATTTACACTGTCTTCAGTAGGATATGAACCCATCAGTACCTGCGGTGGACAGGTACATTTCCAGCATACCTGTTATTTAGCATATTTGTATCCCTGACTTGACTTCAGAGAATGTCAGGGCAGGAAAAAAAAAAAAATTGAAGGGAATATCATTATCCATGAAACAATCCTTCAGGTGTTGTGCTTTTGTTACCTCTTTTGGAAGATGAATGCTATTCTGCACTCAGCAGAGCATGTTTGTTCTTTAAAAGAAGTTTTCTGTTTCAAGGCAGAATATAATGCGCCCAGAATTGATAATAAACTTAGAAAAAGCAACTTTGGGTGGGTGTTTGCTATAGGATGGCTTTCCTTGGTTGTCTTCGGCTTATGTTTGCCTGAACAGTCCTCAGCACTGTCATGCAGTCAGCTAGCAGAGGGTAATATATTCATGAAGATATTTTGTTGGGAGTCTTCCATCACTGATGTAGGTACCAAAAAATCAGACAAACTGGCTTGATTCAATTGTCTTTTGAAGCCATCTGATAGCCTCCTAAACACCAGCGGTGAGCTGCTGAGACGTAATGATTATCTGAAAGTCTGAATTAACCATACAATGACTTTTGACCAAAACTTCTGGGAAAAAGCTTGTTGGAAGCAGAGATTTATTACCAATCCTGCATAATGGCTGTGGTTATAGTACTCCTCTTCTATAAAAAGTGAAATAAATATTTATTCTGATAAGTCTCATCGGCCTAACTTTATTTTTCTCACTCCCTCTCAGCGTTGGACGTTGCCTTGCCAGCCCACTGGTGTCATGGGTATACCAGTCTTCATACTTGCTGGTCTCCTTGTGCATTGTGTGTTCTTGGTCTCCATTTTTGACATCTACTTCAGCTCTCCCCTGGTTCATGGTATGGCTCCTCAGCAGACTCCACTGCCACCTCCAGCAAAACGTCTCGTACTCTTCGTTGCTGATGGTCTGCGGGCAGACCTGCTGTATGAATTAAACAGCAATGGTATACCTCAAGCACCTTACCTGCGGTAAGTCCGTCTGAAAATACTGCCAGTCCAGAAGGTTTCACTTCTGGAGGCAGCTCTGTGATGTTGAAAAGAGAACAAGGAGAACAATGGCAACTGTAGTGGCTTGGGTCCTGCCTTCCCTGTGCCTTTGAAGTAACAAACTTTGCAGAGTTGCACTCTGCAGAAATGCTTGAGTTTGAGTTAAATTGTTGGTAAAGCTGCTAAACCATGAGCAGAATAAATTGAGTCAATATTGTCCTCTGAAAACTACAGCTAGCCCATGAGAGAAGTGTGAACTTTCCCCTTCACATCAGCATGGCATCAATTTTGAAGCCTAACAGAGTTGTTAATTTAAACTGCTTCCTGGATGTTCAGTTCAGGAGTAGTAGTTAATTAACATTGTCGTCTTCTAATTCTAAGGTGCTGATGAAGCTTTTCAAGGAGTGATTAAAAGAGATTACCTGAATGGATCTAACAGTAGGCTGCCAATTCCTTTTTGTTCTACCCTTCCTGCATGGGTGACCCTGCACTTCACTTGTGCTCTCTAGTGTGTGTCTGATGGCTTAACGGAATGATTTGATTTAAGATTGTGAAAAACTACCCTGCCAAAAGAAGTGTTAAAAGTCATATCCTTGAGTGCTTAAAACTAAATTTCACCAAACTTCCCTGATTCCTTATATCAAGATAATTGTCATAAGACAAATAATTTTAGACTAAAAAGGTAGACAGGATTAAATAAAACTACTTTTGTGTAATAGCACTGGTTTGGCTTGACTATCACACCTAAATAATCAGTCATCTGAAGCTATAAGGGCATTTGCAATCTACCACAGAAATTTGAGGAGCCCTTGTTGTATCACTGGCCAGCTTACAGGGGATTACTTGTACTTGCTTCTCATGTAGGGTTTTTTTAAAGTGCTGTCTGCCACATCAGCGTGAGCCTTCCATGTCATCGTTTAGCAGTGGACTTCACACTTCCTCCAGAGCAGTTTCCTCTCCTACCAGTCAAACGGTTGGTCCTTTGCACCATCGAGCTGTGAATGCTGCAGTAGCCCCATCACCAGGAGCAGCGGTGGGTAGTGATTAGGAAGGAGTTACCATGGATTATTTTTGCCATTAAGTGGTTTGAGTTCTTCAACTTCAGCAATTGAGCATTATCACATCTATCTAGAATTTTAAAAAAACCCATTAGCTTGCCCAGTGTTGGGAATTTTGCACTTCTGCTGTCTCTGCTTTACCTTATTTGTGGAGTTAGAGACCTGCTAGTTCAAACTCTGTAGAACTACAACATTGTCACCTGTGCTGAGAGTACATGGGTGAACAGAGGGGAAGAACTGCCTTGTAACAAGCACAGATGCTGGTAGGTCACCTAGTGGAATAAAATGCCAGTAGAGATTTGAAGTGGTGTCACATCTGTACTTCTCTCATTGTTTCTCGTTCTGTGTATAAAGACATATGTGTCTGAGCATGCTTATGTGAGAGATGATGCAAAGAAAAAGCATGTGGCATGTTGTGCCTTCTGAAATGTGGAGGGCCAGGCAGTCCAGGGCATATCTTCAGCTCTATTACAAATGCTGCTACAATTTCAAAGCACGAGGCTCAGTTTTTTGTCACTGAACCTTTGAGCTAAACAACTTCTTTAAGTTAACCTTGCAAACAGGTTGACAGGATAGATGTTGGTTGCTGAAAGTGTTTCCTTTTGTATTCTGTGAAGCTATTTTGGTCTGGGCTTTCCTTTTTCAAGAATATTAAACCGAAGTATATGCAAATGGATATAAAGTTCACTTTTTTTGCCCATTCATTCTTGAGGGCCGAGCGTTCAGTCCCTTATCCGCTTTATAGCAGCCCTCAACCTAACAGCCAGATCGCTTGTCTCATGCAGGTGTAGGACTTTGGGACCTATTGCATTTAGTAGTTCATCTAGCAAGGTGCTATAGATAGAAGCAAAGTTTTAGTAGATACATAAAATTAATAATAAATATTCATCAGGCTTGGAGCAGTTTACTGTCTGATATACACAAAGTATCTAGTCTTTTGTTTTAGAAATATTGTTGGAAAAATCTGTTTTTTCAGCAGTGTTTTGATATCTGTGAGGGATGGTAGGTAGTCTTAATTGACGTGGTGGTGATATCAGGGGAGAGGTTTTCTTCCTTGCCTGTCATGTTTCAGCTGGATTACTATATCATATTCAGAGTCGTCATTGTTATTATGGGTAGCTAAGGTTTATACTTTCAAGGCAACTAATTTTTAAATGGTCCTTCTGAGTAAAAGGCTTTGAAATTTTGAACAGGTAAATGACAATATCTGGCTATATTTTTTTTTTTTCCTTTTGTGTGTTAGTGTTGACTTCAGGTCCTGTGATACAGCCTCGCAAAGGCAAAGGTAAAGCATTACTTTTAAATGCAATACAAATCAAATTCTAATTAAAACAGTTTCCTGCCCGTAGTGACAATGAAGTGTGAGGAAGGGCCAGAAGTGTTTAATTTTTGTCTTAAATCTTCCATTAATGCTAGTGCAATGCATTTTGATCAGTCTCCAGTGAGAATAAATTAGAAAACACTTTCATACTTAAGTCTTTTTTCAAATTATTACTTTCTTCAATACAGTCTGTCTTAAAACCTATCTGAGATAGGAGCTAGGAATAACATGTCAGAGTTGTATATTACTTTTTACATTTTTCACTGTAATATTTGGATTATTTGGAATAGGCCTGTGAACTTTCAAGGAGACCCGAGAATGTGATGTCTGAGATGAGTTAAAAAACAAGAACCACAACAACAAGCAAACTGTGAATCCTGGAAGCTTAGAGTGGAGCCTGAAATTTTAGGTTGTGGTTTGATTCTTACTTCACTAGTGAGAAATAAATTTAGAGCTCAGTGTACAGATCTTGTAAATAACAGCTGTGTAAAATCTTCGTTAAAAATGAAGTAACAAAGTGTGAACTTAGAATCTACTTGTGCTAAAACTCATCCAATAAAAATATAGCAAGTTTTGTAGCTTATATCATGACCAGCAAAAATACAATTTCCTGGTAGATATAACTCTTAAACAATTGCTTTGAATTTCTTCAGAGGATTCTTCTGCTCTCCAAGTGGGCAGTGAATCTTTCCTTTCTTCCAGAAGATGGAGACAAGAAAACAGCATATGGTAAAGCTTACGGCTTGCTCTCCCACGGGCTCCAGCGAACAGGAGTCGTTTGAGACTGTTTCTTACATTAGGGCTTTGTCCTCTCTTTTCTTTGCTTTTTATCTGTTGTAACTATTTTATGTGCGTAATCCCTAGACAATTTGTATTTCTGTGTACGTGGTGAGAAGGTATTCTCTCTTAGGTCTAATTGTAAAAGTTACAAGGTTTCCTTAAATTCTCTCCGTGTAGTTGAAATGATCTGCACCTTAGATTTAGGAGAGTTTTAAATTCTCTTGATGCCGACTTGAAGTATTCAGCAGAGATAAAGGCAGACATGGTCACAAGAACTAATTATGCTTGAGCATATTTAACGAGTAAGAGAAGATTGAACTAGACACTTTCAAGCTAAATGGAAAAGAAAAGTGAAGGGAGTGGGGGGAAGAACACCAGGCAGAAACAATCTGGTGGGGGGCGTGGGGAGCAGCTATAGTAGAAAGTGGCAGCAAACAATAGTATGACAATTCTAAGTGTATTAGAACAGCAGTTAAACTCATCTTTTTGCAGAGCTGATAGGCCACAATAGTAATATTGTCTGTGGGGTGTTATAATATAGAACTACTTGCAGGTTAACATTCTGCTTGTGTTGCTGCACAGCAGGCAGTAGTGAAAACCTGTTTTACTCTGCGGTTTTTTATCTATCCTGCCTCACATCTACCTATCACTTTTTTTTAACTGCAATTCATTGTACTTTTAAGTTGTAAGTATTAAATCCTTCGTGTCTTGTTTTCAGAGGTATTGTAGAGAATAAGGGCAGCTGGGGAATCTCTCACACACGAGTCCCAACAGAATCCAGACCTGGGCATGTTGCGCTTATAGCTGGATTTTATGAAGATGTCAGTGCAGTTGCAAAAGGTATGCTGGTCCTAGAGCTTTGAACACTCTTCTCCAAAATAAGGTATTTCAATGATGTGCTGCTCTTCTAGATGATTATTACCTGCATGGTAGTTTGTATACCAAGATTATATTGAAAAGAATAATTTTGGATTAATCTCCCACTCTTAATATCGATGGCTATGAAAATAGCATACAGAAATTAATATTTTGTAACATGGTAAAATTTCGCACCCTGAGTCTAAAGGCAGAAGTATCTTATGGAGTGACTTCTTCATGTGACAAAGTTTTTAATTATCATTTGGAATGTAAGGGGAGATGGCTAAGTAGATGTCACAAGAAGTGAACTGCAGTGCCTTAGCTGAAGCATTGCTAGGCTGAATTGGAGAATTGTAATAAAATAAAGCAAAAACCTCAACTTTTTTTTTTTTTTTTGTCCCGAGCTAACTGTTACTGCATACTTGGTGGTTAATAATGTAGAATAAGCCTTTGTATTACTGACTTGGTCTTTCATGTGGTCCTCTGCCTTCCCCCAGGCTTCCAAGCTTGAACACTTGTGTTTTGTGTTGGTTTTGGACAGGGGAATTAAGAGGAATTACTTGATCTTGTCCATGTTCATAGTCAAAAGGTTCTTCCTTCTGACATCTGCTGCAAATGCAGGATTGGCAGGAATTGCCGTTAAGAGCACCTCTATATTTCTGTTAGTTGCCTTGTCATAGAAACAGAAGATCTTGAAGGTTTTATTGTGATGAGGTGGAACATAGAATCATAGAATGGCTTAGGTTGGAAGAGAACCTAGAGATCATCTAATCCAACCTCCCTGTCATGGGCAGAGACGCCTCTCAACTAGACCAGGTTGCTCAAGGCCTCATCCAACCTGGCCTTCAACACCTCCAGGGAGGGGCCATCCATAACCTCTCCAGGCAATCTATTCCAGAGTCTCGCCACCCTCGTACTGAAAAACTCCTTCCTAAGATCTAGTCTAAACCTACTCTCCTGCAATTTAAAACCATTTCCTCTTGTCCTGTCACTGGACACTCTTGTGAAAAGTCCCTCT
>JAVSBS010012147.1:24615-35820 GCA_033124195.1 Coracias cyanogaster
CCTCCCACTAGACCAGGTTGCTCAAGGCCCCGTCCAACCTGGCCTTGAACACCTCCAGGAATGGAGCATCCACAGCTCCCTGGGCAACCTGTGCCAGTGTCTCACCACCCTCAGAATGAAGAATTTCCATCTAATTTCCAATCTAAATCTACCCATTGTCCTCTCACTACAGGCCTTTGTGAAAAGTCCCTCTCCAGCCTTCTTGTAGCCTCCTTCAGATACTGGAAGGCCATTATAAGGTCTCCCTGGAGCCTTCTCTTCTCCAGGCTGAACAAGCCCAATTCTCTCAGCCTGTCTTCATAGGAAAGGTGTTCCAGCCCTCTGATCATCTTTGTAGTTCAGTAAGCTCAGAAAAAATGGCTGCAAGTTCCAGCAATATGTTTTAGCTTTCATTAGGACACTTGAACAAAGAGAAGAGTTTCTATTCATGGTATTCATCACCTAATCAGCTTTAAGTGTGTCATTTGAGAAGTTCCTTTTCATTTCCTCACATGCTTTGAATGTAGCATATGTCTTTGTCTTGATCCTTGCATACTTTCAAAATCCGTGCTCTGATTTCCTACATGATTCCAAAGTTCACATTTGCTGTGTGTCTCATGTTCTTTGTTATGAAATTTTTGAAGATAGATTTAAAAAAAAAAACAAACTTCAGCAACAGCGACAAATAGAAAATGAGTTGGCTGGAAGTTAATCATGGTGACTTTTCCTAGAAATATAGACATTTTTGCTTTAGCCTCTGCTTCACAAAACTCTGGTACCTGTGCTGAATCATCTTAGAATAGTCCCTGCATGGTGAAGTATTTATTTGCTATTTAGTTACTGGCTTGAAGTAATTTTTGAAATTTACAGTTTAAGGCATTTGAGTTTTCCAGAATTCCTTATTTGGCATTGTCCTTAATTTGCCTGATAGCTATGGAAGGTTAAATTGTAGTCTTCAATCAAGGACTGGTCAGATTTGAAATATAAATAAACATCCATTTGAGACTGTAATTTCAGGAACCTTAAATTGTGCTGCGACCACTTAGTATCTCACATCAGACTTAAAAGAGATTTTACATCTGGGATGCCTTTTGTTAGCTTGAGCTTCTGTAGAGGATAAAGCTGCCTATCATCAAAGGGCTGGGCATTATGTCCATGGATAACTTGTTTCATACCAAGTGTGAGATCCATCTTGAATCTAACAATGTTTTTTCTTGTTTGGTTGGTTTTGTTGTTGTTTTATTGTTTGGGTTTTTTGTTGTTGGTGGTGGGTTTTTTGTTTGGTTTTTTTTTTTTAGGGAATACAAGGAGAATATTAAAAAGGTTGATGAAGGTGTAAAAGAAATTGCTTCAATGATTGATGATTTCTATGGAAATGATGGGAAAACTGCATTTATTTTAACTTCTGACCATGGAATGACAGATTGGGGTGAGTATTTTTAAATGTTGAGTCAGCTGAGTTTATGGGTTAGCATCTGAAGTGTAATTAGAGCTGTCTTATTAGGAGCTTTAGAGCCCCTGCTTTGGTTTGATATCCCAAGTGTTGCTCAGATATGAAACCCATGCAAATTAGGAAATGGTTAAGTGGCTGCAGGGGCTCTCATCAGCCCTGTGATAGCTGAGTTGCATATCTGGACAGCAAAACAGAAACCGAACCAAAAAGAGTAATAATTAAAAAAGGATAGGGTAGAGCTTGATTCACTTACTGTCGGTTAGTGGGGTGAGGAAGACCTGAATACCACCGCTCTCAGAGCCTCCCTGCAGGAAACTAGCCCAAGCAGATGGAAGTTGTGTTATTTAGCTGCCAGCTGCAAGGCTGGTGGCGTTACAGCCCATGTGGGACAGAAATAGTTATCACTTTCCCCAGGTGCTTCAGAGCAAGGTGACAAATCTGCCTGGAAGCTCATGAAAAACTTTTTTTAGAGGGGGTCTTTTTCTTGTTCATTTGGGCCTTTTCGGCAGAGCAGAAAGGATAGGACTGCTGTGTGATCTTTTTAGAGGAGGCTGGCACTGAAAAGTGCAGCAGCTGAGAGCACAAAAAGGAGTGAGGCAGGTGGTCAGCCAGGCTGATACCCAATAAACTTGTGCAGTGTATGGCTGAATGACTTGAGGCAGTTTTGGCATAACTACATTTAACTGTGATACTTTTGAGCAAAGGATGCTTCTATTCAGGCATGATCTTGGCAAAATTCAGCATCTTATTTTGTGTGTGAAATCCTAAACTTTTCAAATGGAAGGGATGCAGACTTCTTTTCTGTCATCAGAGATGACAAAAGTATTTGTATGTTTACTCAAAATCAGACTAATTATCATCTGTTTATATGCAAGATAATCTATTTTGAATATTTACTGTTGAGCTGGTGCTTAATCGCAGTAAGGTTTTAATTCCTGTGTATATTTTTTGTCTATTTCAGGTAATTGTTTCATAATGTTTTTTAAGGGAGGTGTGCATGTATATCTTCTATATATATGGTATATGATCATAGGGACCTCAAGAGGTCCAGCCTTCTACTCAAAGCAGGATTAGCTTTGGGATCAGCCTGAGTTGCATGGGTTTTTTCAAGCAAGGCCTTTAAAACCTCAAAAAATTGAGCCTATGCAACGGCTTTGGACAGCCTGCTCTGCTGCTTGCCTTCCCTCATGGAAGGTAAAAGGCTCTCTTTATCTGCAATCTGAACCTCCTTTGTTTGAATTTATGCCTGTTTTCTCTCACCCTCCGACCATACAATGCAGTGAGACTGGTTTCATCCCTTCTCAAACACCCTTGCAGTGTGATGCAAGTCATTGCTCCTCTGGGCTGAACAAGTCTTAGGCCCTCAGCCTCTCCTCACAGGACAAGTTCTCCTCTGACCAATTTGGAGTCCTTCACTGCACTCATTCCAGATAGTTGATGTCTTTTGTGTACTTTTGAGAGGCCCAAAATTGTATCCAGTGTCTAGAGGTTGTCTCACAGGTACCAATCAGAGGAGGATAATCGCTTCCCTGGACTATGCTCCTTGTTAACACAGCCCAGGGTGCTGTTGGCCTTCCTCACTGCTAGGGTGTGCTGCTGGGGTGCTCTCATGTACTGGATCCTTTAAAGGGGGAATAAAAGGTGATAGGACATCATCTTCAGGCTTTGAGAACCACTGGGCTGTGACATTTTGCTTTCATCTCCTGTCTTGAAGAAAAAGCTTGATCCTCTGCAAGAAGTGTTAATAACTTTGAAGTTGACTATAGTGAGTCCCAGAGCAAATCCAGAGATGATGCTCAGGCCCCCATAGCCTGTGGTCTGAAGGCCAGTTCAGTGGCTTTTTGAGCTCAAATCAACCAACCCTGGTTTTCATGGGATACTCAGAATAGGCACATGCATGTATTTTGAGCGGGTAACTCCTTTCACTTTGAGGCTTTCAAATACTTTGGCTTTTGTTTCTGCATATTAACAGTTTGGATTTTTTAATATACAAAGTTGTATCTTTATAGGCTTGACTAAAGTGGTACCACAGAATCACAGAATAGTAGGAGTTGGAAGGGCCCACTGGAGGTCATCTAATCCAATCTTCCTGCCAAAGCAGGTTCCCCTAGGAATGTGTCTAGGCGGGTTTTAAAAGTCTCCAGAGAAGGAGACCCCACGACGTCTCTGGGCAGCCTGTTCCAGGGCTCCGTTACCCTCACAGTAAAGGAGTTTCTCCTCATGTTGACTTGAACTTCCTGTGTTCAAGTTTGTGTTTGTTGCCCCTCATCCTATCACTAGGCACCACTGAAAAGAGACTGGCCCCATCTTCCTGACACCCACCCTTCAGGTATTTATAAATATTGACCAGGTCCCCTCCCAGCCTTCTCTTCTCCAGGCTAAACAGTCCCAGGGTTCTCAGCCTTTCCTTGTAAGGGAGGTGTTCCAGTCCCTTAATCATCTTTGTAGCCCTCCATTGGATGCTTTCCAGTATTTCCCTGTCCCTCTTGAACTGGGAAGTCCAGAACTGGACACAATATTCCAGATGTGGCCTTACCAGGGCAGAATTGAGGGGGACAAGAACCTCCCTTGACCAATTTCCCAACTTGCAACTTGATTTTAGCCTTCATTTTCAGTGACATAAAAATAAGCTATGAAGCTGAAATAGCTTGTCTATTTTAGGATCTGTACTGTAACAAGAACTTAGTACATGTGTACATATATATATATATATGTTTTGGGTTTTTTTACACCATATGTCTTAAAGTTTACTCTTTTTTTGGTTTGATATATCATAGGATCCCATGGAGCTGGTCATCCCTCAGAAACTTTAACACCACTGATTGTTTGGGGTGCTGGGGTGAATTATCCACAGAAAGTCACATCCCAGTTCTTTGAAGACAATTTTTTGAAAGGTAGGTAAAATATAAAACTTAAGTGCAAGATTTTAGTGGAAAGGGAGGTGTTTAACCATTGCACTTGCTGATCCTCACTGTCTTCTGTTTCATTACAGTAAATATGTCTTGTTTTGTGTGGTGTGCAAAGAAAAGGTGACAGGGTGTGCCTATACATATTGCAAAATTGGGTAGATAATGTCAGAGTCTGTTTTCGAATAATGGAATTGAAGACATTCTTTCTTTGGGTACAAGAGGCTATTCGCACTCCTAAAACTTAGTTCTAGAGGAGACAATTCTTAGAAAGACTCCCAGAGGTTAAAAGCTATTTATACAGAAACATAAGTTGATATGTCTGAAGACCCTTTTCCAACTTCAGAGGGTGATAAACCCTTGGGACTTTCCAAGGGCAATCTTGTCTCAGTTGCATTCCTGTGACTGTTGTGGAAATGTGAACAGCCTTTCTCAATGAAAAACCATGACTATTTACTGTGATCTTTTTTTCCATAGGTAATTTGTTTAAGGAGAGTAAACTTTTAGAAAAATAATTCATTTTTAATATTTTAAATATATAATGTAATAAATACTGGCTTACTGAAATACTAGTGGATTTCTAGAACCGTGTGTGATTGAACTGTGCAAGCTCTTCCTCTTTCATGTGCCCCATTCTTGTAGCTTGCTCTGTTTCTTGTGATGCCTTCAGTCTCTCAGGTTGTTACTCACAATAAGGCAATGACTTTCTCTTTTATTGGATTGTTTGTCAAGCTGTATTAGAGAAAACAGGCAAAAATGACTACAGCCCTCAGGTTTTAACCCTGCCCTGCTCTTCAGATGGTGTTTGGTAACGGATTAAACAAACAGGGCTTCTCAGATGTAGACCATGCTAACGTTTCACTCTTCGTGATTATCTGCTGCTATAAAACTATGATATCTCTGATAAAACTGAAAATGAGTCGTAGAATAGAAACAAGAAAACAGAGTAAACCCACCTGATTTTGGTTTCTGTGATGGCTGATCTGCTGGACTTCTAAGGACACTTGATGTTTCTAAGGGTTGATCTGTAACAGTTGATTTTTACAGCTGTTGGTTTCCTTGATTCTCACCAGTTTTAGTACTAACCTCAGCATTTAACTTCAAGTAATGATGAAAATGGTATGAGAACATTTCAAAAAAGATGAGTATTGAGCTGACTTACGGGTGCACAATAGGGAAAGCTTTTGGCTGTCATTTGTTAGGAAATGTGTATTTTCTTAAAGGAGAGAATGCACCCTGCTTTACCTGCTTTGTATTTTCCTTCTGATTATTTAAAAAAACCTCAAACCAACAATCAGACAAAAAAACAAACACCCCAAACATCAGAAACTCCTCCCTTTGTTCTGGACTTGCTCTGCAGCTTTCCAGCTGTCATGTTGTGGATCTGTTTTAGACGCTATCTACTGGTTCTTGGTTGCCAAGGGTAATATCTGCTGGAGATTTGAGTCTCTGTGAGTATCTTGGGAGTCTGAATCTCTGTTTGAGCAATAAGTATCTTCTTAAAAAGTGACTATTATCTCTATGGTAACACATTATAGCTTCAAGCAGGCTATGTTGCTTAGAAGTAAAGAAAAAAATGTTTTTGAAATGGAACTTGGCACTTTCACAGGTCAATACAGTTTAGCTACTCCATTAAGTTACAATACCAGATTTTTTCACAAAGCTAACATGTGAAAGAAAAGATGCTTAAAAGAGGTGTCTTGAAAAATTCTTTGAATTTGCCTTTTCTGCTCCAAACAAATGCAACTGGGACTGTATGCAGGATAGGAGGGCATTCTCAAGACTGCTGTGTCACTGATGTGTGTGAGTGTCCGACTTATATTTGTGATTGTATACACCAATGTTCAAGTTCTTGCATCTATTGACAATCCTTCCTAATTTCTCTGAGTTAAGACTTCATGGAAAGAGCAGAATATTTCTAATGCTGACAAACGTATGCTGTGTTCAGGGCAAGCAGCCTGTAGGCAGCTCAGTGAACAGTCTCTCTTCTCATCATTGCCATCAAGGGTCAGTACCCCCGAAGGTGATGCCAACAGGCAGGACTTAGTCTGTCCAATTTGTTATGGAAAGATTAATGTGCTCCTTGGACAGCTGGAAGGGCCCCGTGTCTGCTTTGGGATGACAGCCTTCTCATCAGTCCCTTCACCTGTGTTCTACCTTCCCTCAGGCTTGGCCATGCAATCATCTCGGAAAGATTTGTGATGACAGCCCTGCGTCGTGTGGGCAATGTGTAGTATTACCCATTTGGCCATTGGCTTGACCCTTCTTTAGAAAGAAAAAGAGTACAGAGCTGTTCTTTGGCTCCTTGGCACAGGCCCCTCCAGGTGGCCTTGAGGCACAAATCCAGAGAAGCTTATGAGTTAAGGAACAGCCTTCTGCGGCTGAGGGACATGGGGTGGTCGTTTTCATCCATACACATCCCTTTATTGGAGGGGGCTTAACCTGCTTTGCTGTGGATGAGGGAGCTCAGTGTACCCATTTCACTGTTTTTGCTTCTGTGAGGTTTTACATGAGATTTTCTTCAGTTCATGTAGCCACATCCTCAGCTGCTTCTTGAACCAACAGCTCCCTGTTGTTTCCCCTGGACTGTTTACATCTGACTGCTCAGAGGACTGCAGTAAAAGCAAGTCAGGATAAATTAAAAAACCTATCAAGCATGTGGAAAACTGTGCTGAGCACTGTACAGGAAACCTAGATAGTGACCTGGAATCGTAATCCGGTGTGAGCAGCACATACACCCAAGGCACCTCACTTCTGAGTGTACAGCCCAGACTGGCTGGTCCACAGGTGTGTCCCAGTCCTCAGGAGCCCCTGGGCTCAGTGTCTTATGGCTCCTGATCCAAGGCAGATGTCTACAACTCTGCCTTTTGGGAATATCTGAACAGGGGAAGAAGAGGTGTAAAAGCTTCTGGCAAAGCTAGGTATTTCTCGAGCAGAGCTACAGTTTCTTCCTACCATAAGCACTTTTCCAACACTTTAAATTGGAAAATGTTATTTAAAGGGAAATAATGCATCTATATAAGAGAAATGTGTGAGAGACTATATGTCTACAAATATAAGCTCATTTCCTGTTCTCGGAAGCAGAAGGAAGCAAATGTGTTCATTTTGGTGTGAGTATAACACAATTCATGATTAACGCTGATAATACTTCCCCTGCGTTGCCATGGGAACTCGCTGTAACTGTGTGTTTTCACTGCTGTTCAAGTACATGGCTGCTCCTCAGAGTGATCTTGAGGCCAAGTAACAGTGGACCCATACTCAGAACCCCGAAACTAGCAGTGGTCTGAACCAATTGCTGAAACTCCATTTGGTACATGCAGTACTGCAAATGTGGAGGTTTCCTGTCTTGGGCCAATTTCAGCTGAGACAGATTTGGGTCTGGTGCAGACAGGGTGTATCAAAGGATGGAGAAAGGGTGGTATGGTCTAGGATTTGAATGCCCGTTTGGAAAAAATAAATGAGGTTGAGCCAGACCTTGGAGCAACGGTTTTTCATTAAGCCTGTTTCTGATACATTTAAACTTTCACTTCACGTGAAGCCAAAAGAAATTTTTGGGCACTGTGGTTACACCATCAATGGTCTGAGGTGCTAGGCAGACTCATCCTTCTGTCTGTGCAGTTTCTGTGGTGTCATTTCAGCAAGTGGCATTAGCAGGGTGGCGAATGACCTGCTTAGCTTTGTGTGTACTGAGGAAGGTGGCTGTGTCCCTCTTGCTGTCGTGTAGTTTGGTTCCCAAGTTAAACGTAAGTGTCCTCAATGTCTTTACAGCTGTGCCTGAGATCTGCTCTATTTGAATCTTCTAGTTTGAATCTTTTAGTTGGCATGGGAGGTAATGCATCACTTCCTATACTGTGCTGAATTAAAATAAAAATCCTTGGACTTTCTTCAACTGATCTGGGTCACAACTGCAGGTAGCAATTTATCCTGGTGGATATAAGAAAATGTGAACTGAAATGAATGTATTTTCTTGTTTTTGCATCTTGAGTTCTCTCTGTAACACCTCTTGAGCTAGAATCTTAAAGCCAAATTATAATTTTCTTTAGTAACAGCACTTTACAGAGAACAGCAACAAGATATTCAATGTCAGCTGAATTATTCTTTTCAAATCTGTGTAGATTAACTTTTCGTGTTCTGTTATTTGTTGCAGAATGGAAACTGGAGAACTTCAAGAGGCTGGATGTCAATCAGGTATCAAACATACCTAATTTAATAGCTGATCAATTTTTCACCTTAAATTATGATTTTTATAGAATCAGAATCATAGAATCATTGAGGTTGGAAAAGACCTCTAGGATCATCTCGTCCAACCTTCATCCCAACATCTCCCTAACCCCTAGACTATGTCTCAAAGCACCACATCTACCCATTTTCTGAACACCTCCAGGGATGGTGACTACACGACCTCCCTGGGCAGCCTGTTCCAATATTTAACCACTCTTTTAGTGAAGAACTTCTTCCTAATATCCAATCTAAAGTTCCCATAGCACAACTTGAGGCCATTACCTCTTCTCCTGTCATTAGTTACCGGGGAGAAGAGACCAGCAGGAGCCTCACTACAACCTCCTTTTAGTTAGCTGTAGAGAGCAATGAGGTCTCCCCTCAGCCTCCTCTTCTCCAGACTAAACAATCCCAGCTCCTCATAAGACATGTTCTCCAGACCCCTCACCAGCTTTGCTGCCCTTCTCTGGACCCGCTCCAGCCCCTCAATGTCCTTCTTATCCTGTGGTGCCCCAAACTGGACACAGTACTCAAGATGTGGTCTCACCAGTGCCAAGTACAGGGGGACAATCACTTCCCTGCTCCTGCTGGTCACACCAGAAGGTCTCCTCTGAGCCTTTGTGTGGCTAGGCCTGCACACAAAGTTCTGATGGAACCTTTACACGTATATCTGACAAAACACGACCTTGGAGCCTGCGGGGTTGTGTTCTGGTTGTCTGAGCGCGGCGGTACAGCCGAGAAGGGGCATTTGCAGCTCATCACTACACTTCCTGCTTGGCTGTGGGTATGGAAAAATGCTCTGGAAACGCCAGGTCTGATTTCACTGAAGAGTTACACGTTTCTGTTAAAGAATGTTGTCAGTTTTAATGATGCTTATTCAGTACAGACAAATCTTTTTACAAACGTGCCTCTTTCAATTCAAATATCAAGATTGTTCACGTAACAAGAATCCTCTCTTTTAAACTAATTTAAGCAAGTTACCTCTGGGATTAGGTTCCTCCATTTCTAAAAATGTTCTTTGACAGAAACTTCTGAATTGTGTGTTTCACTCCTTTAATTTATAAACCATCGGTACCGCGGGAATAAACAGAGCGAATGGACTTCAGTCGTTTTGTCTTCAGGATGATAAATCCAATTAGGTCCTGCAAAAGAAGGTAAATAACTATTTGTGGTAAAAAATGAAAAATGAGGAGGCACATCACCTTCTTGAGCAGTGTGCAGGCATTCAAATGTTCACTTCAGGACATGGTTTAGCGGTCCTGGTAGCATTGGGTTGACTGTTGGACTTGATGATCTTGGAGGTCTTTTCCAACCTTAATGATTCGATGAACTTGTGGGGAGAGGAGAGGTTCGTTCTTTAGTCAAAGGGACTAAAAGACTAGTAAAGTCAGCACTGGAGACAAATATGAGTTAAGGAAAAATACTGTTTACTGTGTTCCTTGACAAAGTTAATCCCATTTTGATTTCTGAGCAGAAGAGGTTGCTCTTGGAGAACTCTCTCTGTCATGTTTCCTAGGCTGGCTACTGAAAAGGGGAATCTCAGAGGTAGGAATATTCACCAGGAGAAGGTATACACCAAAAAATGACTTAAAAATACAAGATATCTCCTGAAAAATAAACACGTCCTGTTTGGAGACAAGAGCTCTTCATTTAAAGGACAAAATTAAATGATGTAACTTTGGGTTTACATACAAATCTTTAAAACTGACTTTTTCAAATGCCTTTTGTATATTTATAAATGCTCGCACTGAGCTTTCGAGGATTTCCTCCCAACAGTACCTAAGGCTTGAGTTTTGCTTCTGGTTACCACAGCAATCCCCTCTCTGAACATTACCTTGTTTTTTTTAACAAGCTAATTCCTTCAAATCCCTTTGCAGTGCATTTCAAAGGCATTTCAGCACAGGCCGAGCACGGAAGGATCTAAATTCTGGGTGAGAACAGTGCTGTCTGGGGGTACGTGTTAGCGCACGCAGGCAGCCAGCACTTCACCTTACTGCACACTAAAAATGAATCTGAGAGCTCCACAGCTCCTCTTCCATTAGCTACTTCATGCCTCAGGATATGCCGCCAGGATTCTTCTTCATTAAGTCTTTTCAAATAATTTCATTCTTTTCTTCCCTAAGCTTTCAGTGACTCCTTTTACAACACAAGCGTCCCTGTATGTGCCATTAGAGTCTTCTCTGGCTTGTCCTGAGAACCTCGCTGCCACCTTTGTAGTGTTTTGCTCAAACATCTGGACTCTCACACACTATTTCTGCTTCTTTCTGTGTTTCTGAAGGACACATGGAAGCAGCAGCACTTCTGTATTCAACACACCCATGACTGCATCCGTGTTAGATGAAACAGTAGAACCTGGCTCTCGACGGGACACGGCCGTGAGCTCATCGGGTAAAGAACATACGCAGTGTCATTATAGATTTAACTGTTCTTTGGAGCACTGTGGTTTGGGAGATGCTGCAGTGCATGCATGGGAGATACCCAGAATGACAAAGGAATTCAGTGCCTCACAAATTTTGGTGCCTGCTTACAGAATCCCAGCATGGTGGGAGTTGGAAGGGACCTCAGGAGGTATCTCGTCCAACCCCCCTGCTCCAGCAGCTCACCCAGAGCAGGGGGCCCAGGATCGTGTCCAGGCACCTTTGGAATCTC
>JAVSBS010012149.1:0-17708 GCA_033124195.1 Coracias cyanogaster
TTATCAAGGTACAACGCCGGTCTCCATGCACACAGGTACAAGGAGAAAACGGAACACAACAGTATACCGCTGAATCCTCTGCTCCTAAGAATTGACTTTCAAACGGAGCACGCAAGGGAAGGACTAGTTGGTCTAGGCTTCTGAGGTGTGATGTGCAGGAGTTTTACCATTATTGAAGTAGCTGCTGTGCTGGCAGGACTCCATTTCCTCTTTTCCTTGCTGGAAAAAGTTGCAAATTAACAGGTTTCTGCATTTTCAGTGTCAGGGTAAGTTATTTAAAAGTTCATGCTGATGGTGATTTTCTCTTGTGCTGTCCCCACGGCAGCCTCTAAGAGCTGCTGCACCTTGCGCAGAGCAGTGCATACCTATGTAATGCAATTTAGGATTTTGGGGTTTTTTAAAGATCACAGAATCGTTATGGTTGGAAAGGACCTCCAGGGTCATCAAGTCCAACCTTCATCCTAACATCTCTCTAACCACCACACCATATCCTCAAGCGATCAAAGAAGAGGCTTGATTTTACTCTTGCTAAGAATGTGTTTATTAATTTAGGACTGATTAACTTCTGACTAGCTCTGTGATACCACAAAGGCTGAAATGGAAATTAAAATTTTAATTTGAATGGAAACAATACTTATTTCAGTGGTTTTGGGTCTTTTCGGTTCTGTCTTTAAAGGATTCCAATCTTTTACTAGTTGCTTTTGGGTATTTTAAGATACACACATGCACAAAATTACTCTCAGGGGAACAGACCAAGGTATGTTTGAGGAAGTAAAAAACCAGCTAGTTGTGTCAGTGCTTAGAATATTTTAAATATGCATCAATTAATACAGAAAACTTTTTTGTAGGTGTTCAAAAAATACTTGACTGTTTTTGCACGGCTGTAAAACTCTTTCCACTTCAGACTGGCTGAGTTATTTCTCCTTTCTTCTTATTAAAAATGGAGAACATGTATTTTTTTGTGCAGCAGAACAAAGCATTGCAGTTAGTACGTACCATTGCCTTGGACCTACTCAGAGGAAAGCAATGCAGGCATTGGGAAAGGAGGAAAAAGGAAGGAAGCAAGGGACAGAAACTAGACTTACTTTAAGCAGAACTAACACAATTGCAACAAATTCAGATTTACAGAACATTTCAAAATTGACAACAACAACAAAAATTAATCAGTAATGAATTAACAGCAACATGCTTTTAGGGGCTGAAAGAGTCTCCTGTGCAAGGACACTGAAGTAGGTATGTGCAGTTTTACTTATCTGCCACATGATGGTATTATCTGCACTGGCCAGATGACAATATTTGAATGAAGTGAGGCTAAAAGGGATTCCATGAACTATGCAGGTGGACTGCTATAGCAATGCACTGCAATACATGAGAATTACAACACTGTGCACGTCTGAATCGGAATGTTTTTAAGCAATGAGCGCTAGTACAAGTGAAGAACTTCGTAATGCGAAGATAAATCAAATTTCAACGCTCTAAATAAACCAGGGCAAGAATAACAAACTGGGGACTTGATCCTCATTAGATCACGGTGTTTTGGACAAGAAGTGACTTTTCCCTTTGGCAGTAACTGGGGCTGCATTCAGCGATAAATAATTACGCTTTTACATCCTTCCGTACCTGTTAGAAGGAAGTAAGGCCGAAGGAATGTCAGTAGCTAAGAGAGTCAGAAACAACCCACACCAATAAGAAGCCAGAAGCTATGCCGTGTCAGAGATCTGAGACAGGCTTAAGTGGCATGCAAGTTGGAGAGGGGCTTAGAGTTAGAATTAAAATTACTCTTATTACATATAGTGCATTTGATACCAGTTTTCAGCTTCAGGCTTATCCATAGTCTCAACAGTATAAAGAATGAAGCTCTGAAGTCCCTCTCAAACTGTCAAGTCAAACTGTTAAATGAAATGTAGACAACAGCATGAACCTGAAATCCATTTTCTGACTTCTCTCATTCTTTACGTTACCATTTTTTCTATATTTAAATCTGTGGCCTATTTAATTCATGGAAATGTATTTGCAAAAGTGTATATGTATGCAGCAACATTATTTAAATTTACCTGCTTTCAGATAATTAAAACAGTTCTTTGTTAGCATAAGCGGGCTGGACTTTGAGAGTAATTAATACTTATGGGCAGGGGTAGAAATCACTGTTGTCGCTACCATAGACAGTTTTTGTTTTTCTTTCTCATGTGCAGCGTCCATCCTTGCATTAGACAAGAATGGACCACAGTAAGAACCGCATGGAATTTCCATCTCTGTACCGGTTGCATATTCTCTGCAAAAGTGACTGGTCAACTGACAAGCGCAGTGATGAGTACCGGTAACAGGAAACTCCATTTTTTTCTACCGTGGTTCACACATCTGCGTTCTGGAATTACTGTTTATGTAAGGTCAGCTATGGGGCATCAGAGTTCCTTTGTGTGCTTTGAAGAAAGTTCCCCATGGGGGAACAGAAAAAAAAAACCAACATAGCAGGGGTTAGATTGGAACAAAATGAATGTGGTCAACATTCAAAACTACGCAGAAAGTTTCTGAAATGGAGTCTGGTTTCCCACCAAGCACAGGGCTGAAGAACAGTATGCTCAAGAGCAAGCAATACTTTGTTGGGCAGAAGGGAAGGGTCTACTTAGCTAATTACGTGGTAAGTAGAATAAAAAAAATTACAGTTTTAATAATGAAAGATCCCAATAATTAATAAGCTTCATTTCAACATACAACTACTTAGTGTTTACATGGTTCTGTTTGAAAATGTGTTTCCATTAGAGACTATTCTAGCTTTGCTTTTGCTATTCTTGCGCCACACACGCTCATAGAGCACTGTTAGGAAAATGTGACATAATATCAATATATAAAAATGTTCATTTCTCTTACCATGATGACAGAAACCCCAGCAGAAGTGGTGTTTTGCTTGGGTAGGGTGCTGTTAAAGTGCTGCTTCAGTTTACCTGTTACTTCAGCTTGCATATTATTCTCCTGGGAAGCATCATCCTGTATTAAAAAAAAGCACAATATCCAAATGAGTATAAAACCAAAAAGTATGTTTGAATGTAACTGAGTAAAAGAGAAGTTTTCTATTATCCTCAAGTACTTCCTGCTTTTTAACGCTAAGTAACATTCAGACAGAATTCAGAGGAAAGGAACGTAGCAACCACTGGTTTATGTATGAACTTTTAGTTCTTAAAATGCCGTTTGACGTTGTATGCTTTCAGTCCGCTGATTTGTTGCACAATTAGAAGCTGCGAGCTTGATTCAAGCGTGTTAAAAATAACAAGTATTTTGTCATTTGGCTTTTAAATCAGCATTTTAAATGGTCCGTTGTGTCCTAGGCGGGGAAATGTTATACTGTAATGGAAATACGTTTGAGAGGAGCTGTTACACTCATTATAGATGTGTTCTCTTGTTAGGGGGAACTCTACAGATCATATTCAGTCCTCCTTTTAAAATGCGAGTGGAGATAAACACTGACTATGTACATGTAAACCTAGTATTTATTCATAATGAACTGATTTTACATCAATAAGCAATGCACTCTGGTGTTGCCCACTGCCGCTGCTCAAAAAGATGAAGGACCTAGCAGCCATCAGCTCGCTGCCTACATTAAATTAAGTATTTTATTTCTCTTATGAAGCTCGAAGTGCTTCAAGAAACAGGAGGTTGCACTTTAAGTAGCGTCGCAGCAAGTAAGGTGCCGAGATGCGCAACATCTTCCAGGTACACATTTTTGAGATGACTCTTTGCTAGGTTGAATGTGAATTAACAGAAAAGATGCCCGGGTCACACATTTCCCTGTCGTGTTCTGGTTTAAGCAGGGTTATAACAACCTCCTAACTGCGGTCGGCGAGGGCTACCCTCCCTCGGTTCTTTCCGAGCGCAGAAGTGAACAGTGCTGGCAGGAGCTGAAGCTGTCTTCAGCTTCTTGCTGTTCTCTTTCATCTGGGACTAATGGGCATGGCAGAAGTGCACTGCTCCTCCTGAGAAACTACACTTCAATGGTTATACGGATTTCATATTGAATTACAGGCAAGGAAAATGTCATTTACTCACTGACACCCAGGGATGGCTTAGGATTTGTGCTGCTGTGTATCGGGCTTCAGCGTTCACATGTAACATCAGGCTGATTAACTCCTTTATTTAAAAAAAAAAAGAGAGTTTGAGGAAAGAGAGGAAGGTTATTACAATGAAAAATATTGTTGCACCAAGTTCTTTTCAGTGCAGTTTTCTTGCTACCTGAAAAAAACCCAGCTTACACCAATACCAGAGCCAATAATTACCAGCGTCACTTTAGCAGAAAAAAAACACAAAACAATTGCCATTGAGGTTTAAAAGTATGCTAGACAGCATATTTCCTATCAGCTTCCTTACCGTATTCCTGTTCCACCGAGCCTTTTGAAATTAGATGACAAGAAAATGTTAAAAAAAATCAGCTATAATGTTCCAATTTTTTTGTCTGTATGTTCATGCAGGCCACCAGAATGAAACAAACCCGGGACAGATGACATCCTCTACGGGCAGTGTACATGCACATAGTAACAGTACCTAAAAAGCCCAAATCAGAGGCAAGAAACTGCATCTGAAATTCAAAAATTATTAAAAAATATGTTTTCTTCCGTGTTGCGCCTGAAGAATAAAAGACATTTAAGTCATTTCATCAACTGAGGATCACCTGGTATAGGAAGAAGCAGATAGATACAAAGACAAAAATGCTTAATTCTACGAATTATTGTTAGTCCCAAAAGATTTGGTATCATATTTTAGAGGCACTAGAGCAGCTTTATCAAATACTTCCACGGGCCTTCCATAAATGGTAGGATAAACCTTAAGAGGTCATTAATACAAAGCAGTCAGTAAAATAAAATTAAATTTAAAAACCCACAAAACCCCCCAAAATCAAACAAAAAAACCCACAAAAACCCCCAACCAGCTTTCTTCAGTTGTTTATTCCTTCACATTTATTTTCTATGCAATTAACAACTAGTATAATTCCTGGTTCTACAAGCCTTCTAAGAAAATATGTCCCACTCCCAAATGAAGAACTTGATGTACTTGGAGCCAAATCTCCCTTTGAAAAACCTTTTATAGCCTCCAAATTGCCAGTCTTCGTGTTCTTATCAAGGGTATTTCAAGGAGATTGTTCATCACTTCAGTTTTGGGAAATGGCTTCTTCGAGCAGATAAGGATAATAACATCCCTAATAGAGGTTTCCCAACCAGCCAAGTTATTTAGTCTGTGAAAGTCTGAAGTGAAAGGTCACCTTTAGTACCAAGATGAAGAGCCTTGTTTGTCCAGAATGCCTGTCTGGAAGATCATGAGATGATGGGAAATGTTGGCAAATGGATAAACAACCATTGGGAAATGCAGAAAAAAAATGCAACTTCTCATGGTCTGGATAACAAGTAGGCTCCACTTGCTAATTAGAGTCCTCAGACATCATTCAGAGCTTGAGAAGTGAGGCTTAAAAGTTGGAACTTTTATCCTACAGACGCAAAATCATTCTACACAGAAATGGCAACGATAATACCAGAACTATTCGCCATGGCAAATCAAGCTGGCTGCACCTCTTGAAAAGTTCTGATAACTGGCTCAGATAAAATAGGTCAAATGATGTCAATTCATTCAGTCCACACAGCAGTAATTTTTCTTTTTAAAAAGAGCAATAAGAGGGGAAAATTCAGTGAGAGATTTATTTTACAGCTGAAGCCCTGAACCTGCTATTATTAAGTAAACTGACTGGAATGTGATGTTCGCTGAGTGCAGGTGGCATTCTGCTGCGCTTACTCAGACAATGACACGGTGGCCTGCAGAACCTCAGCTTCCATCAAGCACCGTTAACTAAAAAGCCACAGCAAGGGGAAGAGTCTGTTCTGAATCTTCTATTCCGTCTTTCCACGCGAGCACAGTCTTTTCAGTGGCTTCTCAGAAACTCTTATGTTAGGATGGAAAAACGTCTCCGTACCTTTGCTGAATCAGTGATGTTATCCCAGTAGGGAGAAGGAAATTCCAGCTTCCCAACAAGTATCTGATCAAAGAGGTCTTCCTGAAGGTTGTTTTCACTGTAGAACACCAGTAATGAACAAGATTATGAGCAAGAAGGCCATTTGTCATGCAAATTTGTAACTTAACTGGAACAGAAATGGTAACTCCTAGAAATGGATGATTTTCGAGCTTATATAGTGGCGGCGCTGCTGAGGTGTTTGCTATAGTTAAGCTGTCAGGAGAGATGAGAGCAGAAAAACTAATATACTGAGGTAAAAAAATATATATTGAGGTGAAGACTTCCACTGGAAAAGAGATGGCGTAGCTAACATACAGGTGATTAAAAACGAAGTCACGTGCCAGCCTCGTTCTAAAGGACCCGCTACCAAAAGCGTGTAATAGAGGCAAGAAATGTAGTGAAATGAGCAACTTCTGTTAAACTATTGCAACAGGAGTATTTTCAAAATCCAGAGGGCAGTATTCATTTTGTTTACTGAGTATTGGCAGGCTCCTGATACGGAAAAGATAAATACTTTTGTGTCAAAAACACGCTATCATGAATATTCAGGGATCAATGGCAGGGTTGGGTTTTTTTAACCTGTTGCCCGTGGCCACTGTGAACATCCACACAACTTATTTCCGTAATGAACAATTTACTTCTCGGGTTGATCTTGCAATAAATATTTAACCTCGGTTAAGACCTGATTCTAATAACATGGTATGCATGTTCTCCATGCCCAACCCCACGCTCTATTCAGAGCAATTGCCTTTTTTTTTAATAATACATCTTTCAAAACATGTTTCAGTCTTAAACATGAACTACCTGCAAAAACTAAATACCAAAACGCTGATAATTTTTCCATGGACAGTTGTTTATATGGTATTATTTGCAAAATATTCTGGTGGTTTTTAGGTAAAAACGAAGTATTTTGCTGTAAAAATAGAGAAAAAAGACTGCGCACAACTTTTAGGAGGAGAATTCCTCATGAACCTGTGCCAATTCCTTCTCATTCCCTGGGAAAAATCACCAAGGCACAAAGCTTTTTAGTAGAACTCATCGATATTGTGACATTGAGGAGCAAAAATCACATTTGCAAATTCAGTCGCTCATATGACACTTACCAAAAAGACTTAACAAGGTTAAAAAAATGCAACACAAATTCTTCCCCTCGCCTCAGTTCATCATTTTGCTGCTGAATCCAAGCAGCAACGCTAGAGGGCAAGGTACCCACAGTGATGGAAGTGGGATACACCCAGCAGACAAAAGGAGCAGAAGCTCAGCCCTCCCACCACCATATCCCTGCACACAGCACTGAAACTTGCTTCCTTAGAAAATAAGTAAATAACATTGATCCCAAAACCTGTCAAGAGGGGTGAGAATCATTTCAAAAAGAAAAAAAAAAGTAAAGAAATTGTGTCAATCATCTAATAATTTTTTTTTCCCCAGGATGCCTTTCTCTAGGGAGATAGGTAAGACTTCCTCAAAAAGAACTTGGCTCTTTACTATTTTTCTCTTCTGACTTCCAGGGACACTCACCTGCGAAACGGTGGGAATCCACATAAGAGGATGTATGTGATCACGCCCGCTGCCCAAATATCCACCTTTAAGCCATATCTGAGAAAACAAGACTGTGTTACTTGTGCTGGATTTAAAAAAAAAAAAACCCAAAAAGGTAATTCTAATCAAACAGTTGATTCCATTTATATGAAGATATATTGAGAATCTATTCTAAGTCCCTTGCTGATGATGTGGAAACGCATTTTGTACCTAGCATCGTTTTACTTATCATCCTTCACAGTCTTTAGGAGACCACGATAACATCATTTTTCATTGATTTCTTTTTTTTTATAAGCCTCAAGGCTCTCCAGGGTCTCCTGAATATACTCAGCTTCAATTCAGTGTCAAGGTTTCCCCATTCAGAATCACTAATGATAAAAGACGAGGATGTGCTTTCTCATTCCCCATATTGGAGGAACTATCTCTAAGGTTATCACGTGTTGCTAAGCAACAAGAAAGATACCCATTCTGCAGCCTCTTGAGTGAGCATCACAGGGAAAAAAAGAACTGCACTTTTCTTTTAAAGCCCAGAAATTAAACCACTGGAGGTCAAAAAGAGGTCTTTCTTCCTCTTCTTTTCTATCCGGCAGATTCAGTCTGTCAAAATCTAAAACCTGCAGCTGAAGTGCCCGCTGACGTTTGAGCTCGCTGCAGCTGTGAATTATTTCTCAATACAACAAACGACGCTTGAAACAACACAACAAGGCTCCCTCCGTTAGGAGGGCCAAATTCAAAATGGTCAAAGCTAGGGCAAGAGTCAGCTAGCATAGAGTGGAGGTCTAAAAGGAATGTGTCACATTCTACCATTTGACAAAATTGAGTATTTATGCAACTACCTGTTAAATACAAGGGGCGTTTAATTAAACCAAGTTATAAAATAGCATGCATCACCCAAAGTCGCTTGAATCAACACAATCTAACCAGACCTGCTCTGAGAACAGGGTTAGACTAGGTGAGCTCTGGAGGCTCTTCCCAGTATAAATTACTGCATTTCGGACGTGCCCACCATGCTTTGCTTGTCTGCTTTTCCCCAAGCAGCTGCCGCAATTGGTACAACAGGCTCGGAACGGTGAGGTGAGGCAGGGAACAGGAATCAGAAAAACCCCACTGCAAAGGTGAATTCTGGGAGCAGCATGAGTGAGGAAACCGGCCTCTGAGGAACTGAATGAGGCCTGTTTTCTCACAGGTGGTTTGGTTACAAGAAGACAGAGGGCCATCCTATTAGAGCATTCTAGTTCTTAGAACAGTTATGACCTTCCTGCCCAAAATAACTGGTTATTTGTCTTAGTCAGACATCCTCACCCTGTCTCTGCAATGATTTCTGGAGCCACATATGTGGGTGTGCCACAGACGGTATATAAAGGTCCTTCGACCACTGTCGCCAGTCCAAAGTCTCCTAGCTTCAAAGACTTGGTTCCATCTGGATATTCACATACCTGCAATCAGCAAAATAAAAACAGAATGAGGAAGAATACATCCGCATCTTTTAAATCCTTTAACTTGCTTGGAAAATAACACTGAGAAGACAGGAAAAAGAGGTAACTTCCGCAGGCCCGTGGGGAAAGAAGAGTAAAATGGTGTGACCATTGATTGCCACTGTGCAGCTGGAGCTGGTCCACCACGTAGGTCAGATCATGACACAGCCTCAAGCAACTAGAGGTGGGGGGAAGAAGAAAACCCCCGTCCCAGAATGCTGAGAAATTGGAAATATATCCGGAAAAACATAATACTATACTTTCATTTGACCGGGACCTGGAGTTTAAAATGGGATTGGCAGCTACAATCAGATTTGTTCCACATCTCTCACTAACTTGGCATAAATCGAATCTAATGGGGATACTGGGTATTTCATAGGCAAATGTCTTCCCTCAGCTTGGTCTAGGCGAGGTCAGTACCGGAGCGAGAAAGCTGACGGAGAAGTGTTTAGGTTTCTGTGCAGACCCAAGTGCATCCCACCAAAAGCCTCTTAAAGACTCTATCACATCCTATTCTGAGTCATTTTGTTGGTGAACGAAGCTAAATTTTAATAGAAAGAAAAGTGTTATATGACAGTAATAGGAAGACTAAACCGAACTAGAACAGCAGCAAAGGAAACACCCCTAATAAATTTATCTTGAAGTAAAATGTTTATTTTCATATCATTTCAATAGGATCTAGTTCCTAGAATGTAGGACTCCAGAGTGGCTGAATTTATTTGGTTTCCTCAAACAACGGAGTATTGCTAAGGCAGGAATATCTTCCTTCCTTCCCCTCGAATTCATATTGTTAATGGAAACACTTGTTATAACACGGTCATATCTGCAATTACTCTTAGAGGATGTTTTTTTAAATGCCTGACTAGTAAAGAGAACGTAATTAAGACAGCTGGATGACCCTGTGCAAAAGAACGAACTGCTTGCTATTATAGCTAGTAATTGATGGGAATTCTCTGCCTTTACATTCAATACTAGTATGTTATCTTCACGTTCTGCCACTGTCAATCACAGCGAATAAGATTTGCATCAGTTGAGTAATCTCTTCAGGCTTTCTAGGCGGAAAGGACATTTGTGCCTATTTATAACTGATTCAATCACTAATGAGAGCTTAAAATTTCTTTGGCCTGGCTGTGTTTGAGGATGTGCTGATGAGAAGTGAGAATTCCACCTTTGTTTTCTTCCTCTTAAGCGCCTTGTTGCTGTGACTACATTTTCCAAGAGAAGTCGCATCCCGCCCCCTCCCCCTCCTTTTACTAAACAATCTAATTTATTTCAGACTTATTTAAATTGCTAAACACTCCCAGTAGAATTAAGTTGGGAAAGAACTGACTATTAATTGGAAAATACTCTCAGCATGTAGCCCTATCCTTGTAATAGGTCAAAATCCAGTCTGGGATAAGCCGTGACTCCTACTCAAGGTGCAACCTCATTAAAGAGGATTGACAAACAACAGGGAAGGCTTTAAGAAACGTCGATGAAAGCTACTCGCATTCCTCATGATGGTGGCTCAAGAGAGGAGGTTATTGCCCCGTTTGTTCCCAGTCCCCTAGGACAAAATAAATGTAGGCGCAGAGCTAATTCATGGCTAGAATACTGGTAAATCAGCAGAAAGATGCTCCTACTATGACAGCGAAAGAAAAAATAAAAGAATTCCTTGAGATAACCATACGATCGTTCAAAGAAATGGCACTCGGCTCACCTTTTCTCCCCCTTGCAAAATCTAATAAATAATTCATTGAGAGAGATGTAAAATTCATTGTTTTGTGGGACTTGCTTATCCAAACGGCAGCTAATCAAAATGTAAATAAAGCTAGGTCTAAGGGCAGGTTTGAGTACAGCTCACTTGGGCTACGGCAATTGCTATCTCACGGCAGAAGATTTATTTCATACGTACTTATTCTAAATTAATATTCCTGCTGTTCTCTGCGCGGCTCCTTGACATTTATATACAAGCATTTGCATTAATGAGTACAAAGGAAGAGGAAATATTAGAAAAATAAATGAGACGTACCAGGAGGTTTTCTGGCTTGATGTCTCTGTGGACAATGTTGAGGCCATGAAGGTATCTGAGTGCGCTGGCTAGATTGTAGACCATCGCACTCCCATCTCGCTCTGTGTATTTTGTAGAAGAAGTGATAGCATCGAAGAGATCTCCTCCCTGAAGTAATGGAAAGATAATAGATCACTATATGAAAAATATAAAATGATGATATTTCATTAAAAAGCTGCATAATATCTCCCTTTACCAAAGGCATGCTCAAACGCCTATTAAACAGTAAAAAAATTCATTTGTGGAAAGGTGATCTTCTCACCAGGATATTCAAATGGGACTTGGGTCATCTACAGTAAATTCTCCACTGTGCCTCTAGTGCCTGAGTTTGGGCAAATCGCAGCTCTTCCCTGTATTGATTTCATTCTATTGATCTTCCTACCTACAGGTAGATACAGTGTCCCTTTTCTTCATCTTACCAATATAATGCCTTTACGTAGCAAAATCAGGGCTGGATTTTGAGTAGAGCCTGAAATATATACAAATTAGCCCAATAACAAAAAGCCTCAGCAGCTGCAATGAACCGTAAATCGGAACTTCTGTAGATATTGCAGAATTAGCAAATAAAGATAGCGGAAGAGGGCAAACAACCTAAGCACGATCTTGGCCAACCGAAATGATTCTATGATACAACCCAAGTGGAGAAGCTACAGGTGATTTCTGAATACACCAGTTGTGCAGACCCCAATTATGGATGCCCTATAGCTAACGAGATACATAATGATATGTACGGGAATTACTGGCGCAGCATTTCCAGAAATAACTAATTTTTGTGGGTATCTCTGTGATGGTTACCGGGGATACATCCGCAGGAGTGATCTGAGCTGTGGGTGGCATTCCAAGACATGTGGAAGAGAAGCTGCAATTCATGAAATACAGGCCAAGATGGTGGTGGTTTAAAATATAGATATAAAAAAATACCGTCTTTAAACCAAAAAAGCCTCCACTATATAAAAATAACTACTAGAAAGGAAAGGATATGGGTAGGCTACGGAAATTATGAATTTAGCAACTACTGACTTTGTTTAGATGTTTCCCAGGCTGGCAACCATTCTAGAGAGGACACTTGAATGTAACAATGCTTCAGGCAGAAATAAAAAGGGATGACAACAATAGATATTATTTGTATCTGACATGCTGATCAAGCTGATGTGCAGCGTTGCTGTGCATGTACACAACACAGACAAGAGAGTGCATAAATAAAATTGATGCAACTTGTGTGTTTGGTTCACAAGGTGACAGCAAAATGACGATTTTTTGTTTTCTCTGTACATGTAGGAAAGCAGGATTTATTTTCAGGTGAACAGGAAATACGGCGGGTGAACATTTGATAGAAGCAAAACAGGTGAGATTTTTTTTTGAGTTTTCATTTTGCTGGACTAGAGGCACTTGAGTTGAAACTATTTGTTGTATCTGTTGTCTACTGAGACAAATTCCTTAACAAGAGTTTGTTTCTTTAAAGCAAATCATTAAATAAAGATATTAGTGAAATAAATGCAGGTATTCTCTCAGTGGATACATATCACTATTACCCCTGCATATTGTAAACAGGATATAAAGACCATTATCCATTTCGCTCCAGACTACGCATATTGCAAAATTACCTCAGATCTGTTAAATAATATAACTAAAGATACATAAATTAATATAACTGATTGACAAGAGTATTTGCATCATTAAAAATGCAGGTTGCCGCTGAAATCTTAACTGATTCTGTCTCCCAAGACGTTAATGCTTCTAGATACTTCTCAGATTTCACGCCAACACAGAGAAATGACAAAAAAAGAAGCCTCCTTAGTCCTACCTTGACCAGCTCCATCACCAGATAGAGTTCTGTTGGGGTGTCCATTTCCTCAATAAGCATGATGATATTTGGATGCTTCACTCGACGCAGAATGGACACTTCATTTTCAATCAGGTGCTCCTGTTCAGAAAAGAGGACAGAAGTTTATCTGAATAGACATAAAATGGCCAATTTGCTTTTACTTTGACCACCTGACCACTGATCACTTATCAGCGAGCACCTTTTTTGCTGTTTAATTTACATAGTAGAGGGTTATTCTCAGATGCTGGATGTCAACTTGTATTTTAAGCTGAACTGTACTTCATCGTTGACCCAATTTAATTTAAAATACCGTATTTCACACAACATAACCAATGGGATATCTCTGAAAAAAGACCCCAGAACATAACAGCAATTCAGGAAGTGCAGATTACATTCTGATGTGAGTATTATGAGGTGAAATCAAGTTCAGAACCCCCTGACCCCAAGCTGGATCATTGTAACCTGCCATGTTCTTGATCCTCTCCAGCCTTCACCTCTCATTTAGCATCGGTTACTCAAGGACAGGGGATTTAGTTTCAAGGACTTTATTTTTTTTAAATGTGGATTATATAGAGAAAAAAAATATTATAACTGCTTTGGTTATGGATTTAAGTTCATTTTATATGTATGTTCAGATTTACAATCTGCAAAATAGCTCAGTTAACTCGTCGTGGCTCCAACGGCAGACCGAATTTCATTTCACCTTCCCCGTGTTTCTGAGGAAGCAACGGCTTTCAAGAACAAATGAGTTTTAGAATGTTTTCTTTTCTACAACATGGATGAGCTAATAAAATCACATGCCCCTTTCATGATTTGCATTTTCATTTATAAATACCGGAATACAGATGCCGTATGTAGGTTCACTGCAAAATAAATAAAAATACTCGCACAAAACATTCATTTCCTCACGCTTTGGCAGAGCACAAATCGCGTCACTGGACTTGGAACTCATTGACATTCAAGGCAGTGATTAGTAGCATGCGCTTCATGCGTTTGTGAGCAGAGCACCAGAAGTAGATGTGAGCCGCTGTGGGTAGGATGCGATTCAAGAGCTTACGCTACTCCACCTTCCGTGATTTGCAGGGTTAGTTACAGATACAGCGTGGTTTTTGGCCAAAGTTTTAGGTGGCTACGTAACTCAGAAACCACGTGCCGTTTGTGCGTCTCGTATGGCGCGGCAGAAATGGGTTAAACGGTCAGACCTTTGCCATTTGGTTTGAAAGAGCAGCAATTGTCATTCTGAACAAACATATGTCTGCTCCAAGCAAAGCGCTCTGGAGAAAAACAAACAAACACACACAAAACACCAAGCGATTCGGTTAAACGCAATGCCGAATCGCAGCCGCAGCAGAAGTGAACAGCCGCAGCAGATTAAGCCTCATGGGTGGAAGCCTTAAAATTCAAAACTAGCATCGAGATTGGACTCTTGATGCAAAAATGAGAATCTTAGAGCATTTTCTACCTAAAGAACGGAGAGCATATTAGATTTATAACACCCATTAATTACAACGAAGGCTTTACCCGTGCTTTCTTTGTTTCACGTGACTAAATTATTAATTGCTATAAATAAAGCTCAGGCATAATTAATGTTTATTTAAAATAAACGACAATAATAGCTCTTTTTGAAAGGCTCCAAAATGTTACTGCGCTACTATTTTAATACCCGTCCTTAAAAAATATGACGTTATTTATTTTCAACCACCCCACTTTTTTTTTTTTTGCTATATTTCACCACGGGGAAAAAAAAAATCATTCTCAAACTTGCTACAACGCTCTCCTGGATAATGCAATACAGATTTCAGCCTACATTAATATGATTTATTTACAGAGACGTTATTGTATAATTACCATTTAAGCCGCTACCATTTCCACTACCATACTACATGAGTTCACTTGGATTCAAAGTTCTCGGACATCCAAGATAAACTGCTGGAGAGCAGCGAGCAGCAGACAAGTCATGCATTTTTGGGCCAGATGCGTGTTTTTAAGGCAGGGCTTATGTTGGCACGGGAAATGTAGTGAGGATGGAGCAAGCTGTAGAAAAATTTAATTATTTTCTTTGAAGTCTCCCTGGACAGTTCTGCCACTGCTCTAACAGGTATAAACATGTTAAAAACACTCCTCTGCTTGTAGATAAACATATATCTGTAGGTATCGATACAGACAAAGGGCCTTTCAAACCAGACAAGTCTATGTCCATGAGGTTGATTTTTTAAATTTCTTTTAAAACAGTGAGAACAATAAATAGAAAATATGTCTAAAGTCTCCTGTATAAAACAGATTGCCCGTCTCACGACCGTTCCAATTTACGCTACCTAAGCAGCTGACTCAGATAAGTAATAAAAAAAACCATCTAAAGTTGTGAGCTGTACACATCACCCAAAAAACGTTTCCTTTTGCAGTGCAACTCACTGGGTCGCCCTTCCCACAGCTGAAGAAATGGCGGCATTTTCATCTCAAAAAGGCAATTCTAGCACTTTTTCTTGTCAGTTGCACATTTTTAAGATTCTACATTTTCCCTTAAATAAACCTAGAGAATATGAGATAAAGCAATGGGGAGGCAGGAGGAGTCTAATACCTAGCACCTAATTTACCATTTATTATCTGCATAGATAAAACATCTGTTTGAGCACCTCTATTTAAAGCCAGTTATCCCAGCAGGTACAGGAATACGCAGCTCCTTACCACACCAAGAACGTCCTACAGACTTGCTGCATCTTCCTACAAAGTCACATTCAGCATTTGGAGCGCTGAATTATGCTTCAGAGCAGTTAATCTCTGTAATTTGCAAAAAAAAAAGGGTCCCTTTCAATTACAGCCCTGACTTGCTTGCAAAGTGACCTCCAGAATAATTTCACTGCAATAATTTCTATTAAAAAAATAAGGTGTTTGCATCAAAAAAGCCCACCTTTTCAGTCATCCTCGAGAGAATGGCGTATTTCCTACTCTCAAGGAGACCTTAATCAAGGATCTGATTGCTAATTAATACTGTGCCCTCCATGTTCTTTTAGCTAACGCTAAATTATGAGACATAATTTCCTCGAGAGCACTTGTTTTGTAAGGTATTGCAAAGCGGTGAAAATAGGAGTATTTTATTTGTTATCTGTCCCAACACTTAGTCTACATTCTTGGCTATAGGTTGGGTTTGGGTTTTTTCGTTTGTTTTTAAAATCTGTACTTGGAAGGAAGGTGGTCGGACACTCCGATACGTGCTTCCATTATGTAAGATGCTGTTCCACTGGAGAGACAGTTTCGGACTGTTTGTATTTATTTTGAGCTTGAACAGTTTAAGGAACTCTTTTGTTACTAGATCTTTGTTATACAGGATGGTGAAACTACATAAAGACATGGCTGCAAAAACTTATTTCGAAATCCATGTATAAAAGGAGCACGTACAACCATAAAAATAAGAGGCAGAGAGGGATAGGACTTGTAGAAATACACATTTAGCTGCAAATTTCCTCTCTCGCATTTTACAGCTCAAAATCTCATCTATTTTGGACACATACTAACATTTGCTCGGTTAGTCAAATAAAACAGACGACAATTTGTTCTTTATTACCCAGTAGACTAACAGTCAGGGCTTTTATTATTTGCATCTTGGAAACACGATCATCCTGTTAACCAGTTATTCTGAAAATAGTCTGAAAACCCAAACACACCCACTTATGACTAACGAGCAGCTGCTAGTGCGGTTTCTGTTATTTGTCTTAGACATGCAAATTATTGTACGCTACCTTTCCACAGCATTTAGCCTTGTCTATGATCTTCAGGGCAAACTCCTTTCCTGTGGATCTAGCAAGGAAAACACAAGAGCCATTAATTAGAAAGCGGACAACAAATTGTGGCACGCAAAATTGCGCCTTCCGCTGAGTTTTGTTCAACTGGTAGGCTTTAAAGATCAAAATCGTACACATTTGTATGCGTGAGCAGAAGAAAAATTGAAATACCAGTGGAAAAATTCAACAGGAAACCCCACGGTTCATTACAGTCTAGTTTAAAATTCTGAAGAATTTATTAGGCACCGATTTTGACCTTTGGCATTTCATTATTTAAATATTTTAAGTATTCTATGGAATTCCATAGCAGTTATCTAAAGTTCTATGACATTTAAGGCGGTGGTTATATGCAAAGTTTTCAGTAAATACTTTCACAGAAAGGAGCTCTCGCTTGCCTTTTGTCCCTTTGAGCAATAAAAATCTCCATTTTTCCAGAAGGGGAGAAAATGAGAGAAAAAAGCAACACAAATGAATAATCTTTAAAAAAAACCAACCACAAATGTGACATTAATAGTTATATAAATTTAAAAAATCACAAGAAAGTTCCAGAAGACCCTGTTGCTACTGTTTGGTGTGGTGTCATTACCTACAGCCTCGAGCGTGAATCCGAACACCACACGCACGGTACAGAAGCCTGGAGACAGTTACAAAAGCAAAAGTCTGGCGTGTTTTTGAACTTCCAGGATCATTTTCACTATACCTTTGGCATCAGACATAACTAGTCAAAATCAGTACATTGCAAAAAAAGGCACCCGAATTAATGTCTCGCGGTCATTTTAGCCGTTCCTGAAAAAAAATGCAGCAGAGCCTCTCTGCTCTGAAAGTGGAGCTGTAGCTGTGTGGTTGTCATAGTTACAACCTAATCTGGTCTTTCCATTATCTAAATACTATCTCTGAAATGCCATCCTCATATTATAGACCTGATGTAAAATCTACTAGGAATCTGGTGTGATTCAGAATCACCATTTCCGTGTTTTACGAAATTACCTGCAGCGTCTGAAAGCCTGCAAACAACTGATCAACAAAACCCACTTATTAAACCTTTGGCACT
>JAVSBS010012149.1:17808-69782 GCA_033124195.1 Coracias cyanogaster
CATAAACCGACTTCAAATCCCTCTTGCAAACGTCCTGTGAAGCACCTATGAAAAAAACCTGGCAATCACCCACAGAATTTGTCTGCTAATCCCATGGCCCATCACACACCAGTATTGTCTGGCAGGTTTCTGGTATTCTGCTGTCAGCGTCCATCTGTTGACTCATCTCTTTACGTACAGACATATAGGCACCCATTACAAAAGAGACCATCTTATTTTTTGTAGAACAGCTGGTATAGGAGGATCCTGGCTCAATTAAGAACTCGAAGCATAACACGATTAGAAATGAAGTATAATAATTAATAGGAATTAAAAGACAAGCATTTAGAGTTGGCATTTCCTCTCATTGTTATTATTAGCCGCTATTGTTGGATACTTATTTTAGATAATATTTGTGTAATAATGCGTCACTAAATATAAAGACCGGATCACATACAAACTGAGATTTTTAATACTGGGGGGTTTTTTCCAAAATAATTTTAAGGTTCTTTTTCTAGTCCAGTCCCCTCATTCCGAAAAGCACAGATGTTCTGAAACCAGGCTGAAAGCAGCCTTTGTCCCATTTTCAGTGGAACTTAAGTGATACCCAAAACGCACAGTCAGTATTCCTGAAAATAATAAATCATGTTACCTTATGCTTTTAACCTCTTATCTTTCAAAACTGTTACTCACTCTATAGATAACAAAGGACGTGTGGCCAGTTTCGGGGTGGATGGGAAAACACTGAGAAGCATCGTTCATTTAGTGCCTGTGACAAAACCCTTGAGTTTTTAAACTCTCTCAAAAGAGACAAGATACGGAATCCACCCGTTCCGATGGGAAAACGCATCTTTGGGAATAAGCTGGGATGGCTACAGGCTGTTCAGAAGGGAGAGGCAAGGCAGGTGAGGCAGAGGTGTTGCACTACACGTAAGGGAGAGCTAGTGATGATGTGGTTGATGGTCTATGGGTGAGGATTTGATGTGGTCGATGGTCTATGGGTGAGGATTAGGGAGCTGGAAAAACAAAGGAGATGGTGGTGTGGGTGTCTACTACTGATAACCCAGTCAAGAAGATGTAAGCACTGATACCTTATTCTATAGGCAATTAAGAGAAATTTCTGGATTGGTACTTTTTCTGGATTTTAGTGAGGCTTTTGATTATTTTCCCTCACAGCAGTCTTCTGGACAAGTTGCTCAGCTGTGCGATGAGCAGATTCATGGTGGGCTGGGTGAAGAACTGGCTGAAGGGCCGGGTTGCCAGGGTCCTAAGTGAATGAGACTACATTTGGCTGGTGACTGGTCACCAGCAGTGTTCCTCAGAGTTCCATTCTAGGGCCAGTCCTGTTCAATGTATTTATCAACAATTTGGATGCCAGACTTCGATGCACCATTAGTAAGTGTGCTGCGGATCCCAAACTGGGAGGTACTGTTACCTCCTCTGGAGGGACAAAAGGCCTTGCAGAGGAATCTCGATCAATAGGAGCACTGAACTATGATTAATGTGATGACATTTAAACAAGTCAAAATGCTGGATTCTGCACCTAGGACTGAGTAATGCCAGGCACAAGTCAAAACTGGGAGAAGAACGGCTGGAGAGCAGCCCTGCAGAAAGGGATCTTTGGGTGCTGGTCCACAGCAGGCTCAATATGAGTCAACAGCGTGCCCTGGAAGCCAAGAGGGCAAACCCCACTCTGAGGAGCATCAAATATGATGTAACCAGCTGGTCAAAAGATTATTAACCCACTGTATTCAGCTGTGGTGCAGCCTCACTGAATATTGTGTGCAGCTCCGAGCCCCACAATTTAAGAATGTTAAGGTTCTTGAACGTGTCCAGAGCAGGTTACCAAAGCTGGTGAAAGGGCTGGAAGGAACGTCCTATAAGGAGCTGCCAAGGACATGGGGGTTGTCTAGTTTGGAGAAAAGGAGGCTGATGGGTGACCTCATACAGCTTTCTGAGGAGGGGAACTGGAGAGGGAGCTGCTGATCTCTTCTCCCTGGTATCCAGTGATAGGATGTGTGAGAATGGTTTTTAAGTTGCACCAGGGGAGGTTTAGACTGGACGTTAGGAAGCATTTGTTTGCAGAAAGGGTGGTCAAACACTGGAACAGGCTTCCTAGAGAGGTGGTCGATGCCTCCAGCCTGTCAGTGTTTAAGGGGCATTTGATCAATGCCCATAAAAACGTGCTTTAACTTTTGGTCAGCCCTGAAATGGTCAGGCAGTTGGACTAGATGTTTTAGGCCCCTTCCTGTGCAGCTTTACTCAAGCCTCTTATGTGTAGCTTCTTGCAAAATGAAGTGGACAGAAATCCAGTTGCAACTCAGCTGGCTCTACTGCCTTCTCACAGTTTTTGTAACAAACCTGCCCTGTTTAGAGCAGCAGGGACATAATTACACACTAATGCTTGACAGGAACCAGAGTTTGTTGGTCGAAACTCTTCAAAAAGAAAGAAAAACCAAGACCTTTGAGTCTAGATGTTAACACTGACGCGAAGCATTAGCTTACACCTGCACACACAACAGGAACTCCTTGGGAGCAGTAATTGTAGCATATTCAGGTCACATTTAGCCATTTTTTTCCGTATCATCTTGTACATCACTTTCTGAAAAAAGTATTACAAGTAATAATTGTCATTTGCTCCTATAAACAAGAAGGGCATATTAGGCACGGTGTTACATACCACTTGCCAACATTATTAGTAGTAATGGAGAGAAATAATTCAGATAGAGTATGAAGAAACAATTCTCTTGAGAAAAGCAATAGTGGCTGCAGAAAGTGATGGACTGTACGGTTCATTCACCTAGGCTTCAGTAGAGGAGGCTCCAGGTTCAGCCTCAGTACCCAATCCTTTTGGGGCATTTGCATTAGTCAGCAAAAGTATCTTTCTGTGCCTCTCTGACCTGCTAAGACTAGAACGAGATGTTTCCATTCATTTTTTTTTAAATAAAATCAGCAGATGAGAAGGAACGAGCACAAACTGTTCCTGTAACTTTTAGTTTTTACTGACATTTGCTGAATTTGCCCAATATTTGTGTGCAATTTAGAGATTCCTCATAACATTTAAGAAGCTGACATAAGTCTCAGACTGATGAAGATAGCAGAAGGTGGTTCTAAAAAATACACTGAGAAAGCGACAGTCAAATCATATGCCATGTTTGCACTAGCAGCAAAGTGTGACACAAAGCTTGCAGTAACAAGAGCCGTAACAGCACAAATCTGTAAAAGGTATCCTGTCTGCTCCACGGGAAATCAGGCACAAGAATGTTTGAGACTGTGGAAAATCGAAGGGTCGATTTGAAGTGTCTCTGGCTGCTCACTGCACTACTTCACAGGAGCAGCAAGCACCTGGGAGTCAGCAGCACAGGCTAATAGCCACCGGCTGCATACCTTTAAGAATATTTTGCCCACAATATACTGAAAGCTGTGAAAAATCACTTAAGCAACAGGCAGTAGGGATAGTACAGCAGCAGAACTGCTGAGGCAGAAGGTGGGTTTCTCAGAGACTGTTGAGATGCCACTACAATTTCCTGCTATCCACAACAGTCTGTTGTGTGAGGGGATTTCTCAAAGAACTGGGGAGTTTCCTTAAGAGTCTCCATTAGAAGGTGACGTCTCCTTAGTTCTGGGGATAAACAGCCATGTTCAGATCCCTTTGCTGGAATAATACATAGAAAGTTCTGTGTGTTTTGCTATGCCCACTTCTCCTGACGTACACACATAGCTTTGCAACTGCGCTCTGCTCCCGTCTCACCATATTTTCTATGAAACTATGCTAGTGCACAGGGCTTTATCCCGTAAAATAAATAGCGGTACTGAACAGTTTTCTCGCTCACCGTTCTACGCACTCCTTTACAACAGCAAAATTGCCATCGCCGATCACCTTCCCGACTTTATACTTCTCAAGAATGGTAGATGAACCTGAGCATTTGTTTCCATTCACACCTGCAAAAAAACCCACCAAAATCAATAATGCAAGTGGAAGAGAAGTGTCAGCAGGATGTACAGTATCCCCAATGGGTTCCACAGATACAGAGCGGTCACAAATGCAAAACACAACTTAAAAGCAAGCTGGTTTTTTCACAGCTTATTCCCTTGTTTTTAATCCCAAACATAAGAAAGGAAAAGATAACACTATTAAGAGTTGTTTGACCCTATAACACACTAATCAAATATTACTATAATTTTGTGTGGACATATTCTAAAAGTAGTGAATGCAGTTAGAAGTCCTTAGACTAAATATTTTCTGAATTCAAAATACTTTAAGAATCTTTTTGCATACTGAAAGCAAAAATACAAGGAAGATTAATCTACAATGCATGTAAAAGAAACAAAAACTTTATCTGCTGAATTCCTTCGAGTTCCCTTAGCTGCTGCAGAAACATCCAAAATGAACATAAGTTTGATAGCTGCTTATTTCAGTACTTTTTGATTTTAAAATTGACTCTAAAATGAAATGTAAAAATAATTTAAAAAAACCCTCATTGCTTTAAAATAATAAGGAACAAAATGTTAAGTTTAATAAAAGTCAGTTGATGGGCTAGTGGTTCTACCTGAAGCACAACGTGCTGTTTTCAAGAGGGCTCCGCTTTCAAACCAGCCAAACACATTTCTAGTGATACTTTGCGGGTCAAATTCACTCAAATTCCTAGCAGTAACGGTTGAAGAGCAAGGTCCACTAATATGCTACCACTTCACAAAGAAAGAACTAAATTTATTTCCTAGTTTTACTGACTTGATGTAAAAAATGTGATCATAATTTTTCGAAGATAAGGTTGTCGACGAGGTACCAAACATCTCGGAACAAATAATTATTTCACGTCATCAGAACAATTTAAAAGTGCTAAACCAACTGTCACCTACAACAAAATTTTCCCAAGGATTGAAAGCAATTTATTGGTGCCCTACCTTCAGGACTCTGGCAATGGAGTGATTCAGGTACACCGTTCACATTGGAAGAAGATCCACCATGTGCAGAGATCTACGGAAGTACATACAAACTTATTATTTCTGATGGTAAAGCAAACACAAGAAGCAGCCAGACAAAAAACCACTAAAAATTAAAAAAAGACCCTAAAAATGCCTATACAAAGTCAGTTTACACTTCTACTACTATCTTATTTTTATTCTTGCTTTCTCAGAGTTTATCTTTATTATAATCCATCATCACTTGCACTAATTTAAGATTCAGCCCTGATATTCCTATTACGATAAGGAACTGAACAGATTTCAGTAAAGAGCAAAGAAAATTACGTCCAGCTACACCAAGATCCACCTAAGCAGTACGGAGCCTGTGTGTGTGCAGGCAACATTCCCTCCTCATTCTACACGAGATCATTACAATATGCTTTGCGTACATTTTCACACAAGCCAGAGACCTCTCCAAATAACTACTCAGTGCAGCAAGCAGGTGCTCTCATGCTATATCTCTTCAAAGCTGGCACGGAGGTTTCCCTAACTGAACTCTGTCAATATATACTCTCTTTAGGTCAGCACTGAAACATGATAGGAAGGTAATGTAGAAATGCTTGCATGGCCCTACTAGTTTTCATTTAAAGAAGATAGTTTTGGTAAAGGTGGTTGAGTACACCTATGATCGTCAGATCTGGTTGGCAATCGAGCGGTCTGTATTTTAGGTTGTTATGGCTGTGAAGACATTAATACGTTTATGATGCCTACAAACATTTCAAATACATCTGATATGCATCCAGACGCAGATCCAGTTTTAGTAACTGTGACTGTGTAAAAAATACCTAAATGATCTTGAAGGATGAAGGCTGAAGAAAACCACTTTTGCTGCACTAAACTTAATTGGTACTTGATCTGAATCCTCACAGTTTTACTTCATACAGTCATACTACCCAGGGCCATACACTACAGCCAATTTTATTTTACAAAGGGGTAGAGGCATAGAAATCAATGCCATAAACAGTAAAATGTACTGGGTATATGCATCACTGTTTTATAAGCTCTCCTCTTACACTTAAGTATAGGGATGCTATATAAAATTAAAATACTTTAGATCATTCCCCCTCCTCTATGTAACATTTCTTGCTGTTGTGTCAAGTTCCATATCTTGTTTTCTTCATGGGCTATTATAGTAGGTCTTGCCACTCACCACATAAAGGATTAAAATGCTTCTCTGCCTTAAGCTCAGTGTCTGTTGCAATGGCTTTGCATGACACCAGGAACGCAAATGCAGCATTTTCCATTTTAGCTGACATTGTCTGGTGACACTGCTGAATATTTTAAATCATTAACACTATTGTCAATGAAAGAACTGAACTGACAGATAGGGATATTGTCTAAAGGCTCATGAAATGCTAATGAATGCTTAAGTTCCTAATGGCAGCTGGGCTGCCAGATCAGCTAAAGGTACAGGAACTAGAAGCTGTACAACTTCATTTTGCAGAATCTCTAAAAAAAATGTTTACTAGCGTTTGGCATAGACCTAGCATCAAGTCAGCTACTACTCTGCTCCTTGCTTGTAACTTAAAACCAGGCTATGTTAATGTCGCTGTCGTTCTGAGTTATCTATTTATTTAAGAAGGATCAGGAACAAGGACATTTGGGTTAAATGACATTTGTGCAAAATCATGACTCAGTCTCTTCATCAGTCAGTCACATTCTCTTCAAGCACGAAGCAGAGATAACAGCTCACTGCAAAGTATTAGTCATCAGCCAATAATATTAATAATCTATTTTGGGTTGTCAGTGAGCAACAATACATGGGAATATTTAGCCCACGTTTCCAACTTCCTTCATCCCTGTAATCAGGTCAGAGTATGACTGGGCGCATTCCTTCTTACCACCGTATTTACAAGAAGGAAGCCAACAGCAACAGGAAAAAAGCTAAAAGGAATACAAAAAGGAAAGAAAAAAAAAAAAGTCCAATGCTGCTGTTGTGGCTGAGGTGCTAGAGCAGAATCTGAACCTTATCTCTGCCTTGTGGCACTAAAGATGAGGCTGACCTCACCCTACAGCAGAGATTGCCTGTAATTTGGGTGCTGTAGGTCTGTCTCAGCTCCTCAGCAGCAAAATCAGTCTAGTCTCTCCCTGCTGTGTCAGAGCACAGGAGAAATAAAACTCTCAAGATGTTTGCGAGGTGCTTGACTAGCCAGAAAAGGCGGGGAGGAGGGAGGAACTGACAAGAAGCGACACAGAATAAAGTGACTTTTATTATTCAAGTCATTTTCTAATCATTTAACTACCCAGTGGCATGTAATATTTGGAATATCTTGGAGTGTTGGTATCTCAACAGCTGCAGCTGAAGGTTTTGAAGGTGAAATAAAGATTTTGGGGTGTGCAAGCAGACATGACTGTTTCACCAGCCCTTCCTGAAGCAGCAAGGAGAAATGGATGCACATTCTTTATTACTACACTGCTGAACATGGATGGCATCAACGATCACAAGGCAGATGAGGTTTTGCAGCAATTCCTTCTCCTGTATTCTAGTCCACGCCTCACCACGGCTCTCTCCCAATACTGTTCCCCTTACACATGATAAAGTCAGCGCACAGGTCTTGAATTCACCCTCTCACACACACGTGCAAGTCCTAGAAAACTCAGATCTGAGGCAGAATTTTTTTGTTTTTAAAAGCTGCAATGGCTATCCAGCCCTTCGAATAAAACAATCACCTTAGAATGTGGCCGAGAACTTCTCACTCTGACAGTCACTCCTGTTGTATTTAAACATTATGCAATACAGAATATAACAATATTGCTTTTAATTCCCCCCGGTTGTCTCCCTGTAGATAATTTGTGCTTCAACAGCACATCCAGAGCCAAATGCACAATATGATGTAATTGTTAGAAATACTGCAAGTATCTTGGTGAACACACAGTTATCAAAACTAGTTGCGTATTATTTTACAGATGCTGCATTGAAATTACAAAATTAAAGACGCTGTAAAAAGTTACAAAAGGTACCGAGTCAAAAGAAACCTGCCCACTTGTTCTGTTTTCTTCACATGCTGAGCTATTTCCTGTGGAATAATCATTTTTCCAGGTTCACAAAAATATCTAAACACATTTCTCTATATTCTACTATCTGAAGTAGCCAATATATAACGTGGCAGACAGTTGCATCCTGTGTGATACTGTGCATATCAGGCGTTACACTTTAAGTTAGTGTTAAGAAACTGAAAGCAAGCACACGTAAAAAAGAAATAAAACAAAAAACTTCATGCCTTTAAACCACCACAGAGTCCAAAAGCACAAACTGTAATGGGTATGCAAATGTAAGGTGATGTATAAGTAGCAGGGAGGGACTGGCCCAAGATTCCCTTAAAATCTGGATCAGAGCTTAAGTCAGTGATTTGGGAATGGAAAAGCAGCAGCTTGACAGTCATTTTAATCAAGTTTTATCTACTACCCCGGTAGCAAAGATTTTTAATAAATCTTCTGAGTCAAAATGCTACCATATACCTGAAAAAATGTAAATGTAGTGCTTGTATTTAAAACAGAAATGTGTGAGGACATAAGAAAGTAATCCCAGATAACTACACATCTGGTGGGCTTTTATTTTTTTTGTCTCATAGGGGTGTGAGGAAGGATCCACAGATATAAACCCACATTCTCTTGAAGTGGAACGGTATCTCAGCTGAAACACCTTTGCACTCGGGATAACATTAACTGCACATGACATAAATGTTTGTGGAAACATTTGGGGTTCTTTTTTCATATTGAAAGAAATGCCTAAATTCTTGGCAGCTACATGGGATGGTGCTTTGTAGAGCACCCATCTAAAGGTTTTCTGTGTCTGTCCTTCTTGCCTGTCTGTATAGAAATGAAGGACTTTTGCTGTAAGGTTGCTAGGTGTACAAAGGTCCTATTTACATTGTCCTGCACAGATTGTGCAAGTGCTTCTTTGACTTCAGTCATATGGTTGCTCAACATCTTCATCCTGTGTCTAGGGGGCACTAAATGGGCTGCCCTTGTCCCTCCAGCAGATTCATAATGTGCTGAAGAGGCTCGGAACCATGTGGTACGTGTACACGTGTGTACGCACAATTCCAGAAAAAAATATACGATCCCTACACAAACATTATTGTCACTAGTTTGATCCTGTAATCTAGTCAAACTTAGAAAAAAGTATGTCTAATATTGTTAACTTCTGCTTGAGCTCTGATGTGGCATTGCTGTGGTAATCTTTTGTCTGAAGGCTAAGAAGAGAATGTGAATTCTCATACCTTCAAGAAAAACTCCTCGATAGTCTTAAAGAAGCTTTCTCTGTCCTTAAAAAAGCATTCATATGGGTGACAAATCTAACTGCAGACTAGGAATACTTCAGTAAGATTGTGAATTAGCTGTTTGCAGAAGTATTCTCTAAAATCTGGGGACGCTTTTATAGCATCACTGTAATTCATCCTGAAAGGCTGCACTAAGACAGGGCTAAAAGATATTACAAACGTAAGATTTTCTTTATAGAATCAGTATTTCCAGTGAAATGTAAGGCAGAAACTTCATAATGCTTAAGCAATACTTATAGACTGCTAGAAACCCAGCTATACGAAGAAGCAACTTGTAACAAATACAACAGCCAATTAGAATGCAGGTTGCTACCATTAATTTGAGCATATATGGTATAGCCTATGTATAATATGCATTTTGTTGCACTGCTCTGTAAACGCTTGAGAACCACATGAAGATTTACCCTTTTTCTAGCAAGCCTTGAGTTGCATCACATTATGTCAAGCATTTAAGGAACTGATGAGAACGGTGAATGGACTCGATGCTAAGTGCAATACCTCAGTTTCCCTACCAGAACAAATCCGCCAACTCTTTTGGCTCATTGTATGAGCAAGAAAGATGCTGAACTGTAAATTCAACAAAGGCAGCAGCTAAAGAATTCCTCTACGAACCGCTGTTGCACCTCTGTCTGTCACTAGGTTGGATAACTGCACGTTAATATTCTTAACACGTAACTGCTACCAAAGCACATGTGTACAAAACTGAAGAATTTAAAACCTTGATGAAGACAGGCACTGATCCTTCAAATCACTTAAGCATGTTTAATTTAAAGTACATTAACATCCTCATTGAAGTCAAAGGGACTACTCAATAGCTTAAAGTTAAGCAAGCGCTTAAGTTATTTGTTGGATCAGGTTTTAATGTCCTTTCACTTTGGTCATTTGGTCAATTAATCGAAAAAGTAACACTGAGACATTCAAACACAATCCTACTTAGTGTAATTTGGATTCTAAGAAAGGCCTCAACTACAAAGCTGCTTTTATTTTCTTTTTTAAAAGACGACAAAACTTTGTGGTACTTAGTTTCAAGAGAGGATAATATAACACATGCAAGTAAGCATAAGGAAGTTACAACAGCATTTCCCAAAATCTCGTATTTGATCTAGTCTCTGGATTATTTTTATGGTACGACATGTGCATAGTAACAGATGTGGTGGAAGAGAGAAGAGTCAGAGTACCCATAACAGCATTGCATATCTGGGTATCTATAAATGCACACTTAGAACCAAAGGAAAACTTAAACCTTTCAATTGCCACTTGCCCTACAGAACGGCAAGAGGACTCCTCTCAGTCATCCTGGGCCACCTAATGCACTATTGCCATTATTTCTTGATCCATGCACTAATTTTAGTATCTATGGAAAAGTTCATAGAAAAAGAAGAAACTCAGCATGTTTGCTCAAAAAAGGGTGACTACAGAGTAGTCGTTTACTTCATGCCCATACTTCTTAACTTTTATGTCTAAATCTTTACTTTGAAACAAACCCTCTGCAAAGTGAAATGCTTAGTTACAGCCTAAAATTATGATGTTAAAAATAAGCAACTTTAATAAGAATACATAGTAGTATGCAATTGGGTGCATGGTATCTGTATTTGTCACGTATTGGAATAAAGGCATTTATCTGGGGTCGTGAGAAAATTCTGTAGCTTTGACTATTATTAAGCCATAGAATAAATTCCTTACTTCAACCCAACTTGAGACTTCTGTACAATTTTTTTAAAAACACTTCTTCAAGATGGGGATGTCGAACAGCAAACTGGCTTGGTACTGAACGATTAATAGCAGAAGGGCACTCTGGTTGGAAGAGCTAAAAAAAGACAGAAGGAAAGCCCTTTTCTTTAAAGATAAGCTGTTCACAAGGAGTTTGCTGCGCTTGAGCATATCAATTCTGCTTATAAAGTGTTGTGAAGTAGAAGGAATCTGCAGGGACTGAAAAGAGTTCACTTAAAGGGAAAAATGGCATTCAGAAAATATGATGTAAGACTCAATGTCTGAGACTGAGGGAAGAGAGAAAAAAAAGGAAAAAAAAAAAAAAAAATCGCTGCTGCAATCAGTATCTTTTGCAAGTTTACTGCCTTGATGATTAGCATTATCAAACTTCAAAAAGCTTACCCAGGTTCCAATTTATAGTCAAATATTTTCATTTGCTCTAGCTTTCCAAACAACGCAGTTTTTAAAGTATAGTTCACATGCAGCTGCTCCAATAGTCCGCTCTTTACAGGAAATAGAAATATCAATCCTGATTTATTCCCTTTTCCTGCTGCCTCAAGCTCTTATAAAACCATTATTAAGTGTTGCTGTTTCATGCAATAAATAAACATATATGATTTCTACACCCAAATCAGCCAAGTATTGCATTTCCAAAGCCTGAAAACTCAGAAATATACTTTAATCTGTCATGGTATTTATATCTACATTTTCATTCAGCTGTAGTCAGGGTACCTTCTTTACACAAGTGCAGGAAGCCAGACTACTTGTCTATGCAGTCATGAAGTCTAAGCAACAAGGAATTATTTAAGAATAGGGAAAAGCAATAATCTCAAAATAGTAAAATTGGTCCCCGCTTTCCTCGTTGGACTGGCCAAGATCAATCCTACAAAAATAATCATGGGTTTCTTAAGATAATCTGATGTTGCAGAAAACCATGCTTCCCAGTTACCGGTTTTATATTGATACTTCTACCAAAACAGTCATTACTACTAGAAGATAAACAAGAAATAAGGGTCACTGCACAGTGCACTTGATCCTTTTGGAATTTATCCTGCAATTCATCAGATAACTTTCCCTATCTTTAGTTTCTGGAGCACAGCTGGGATCCTCCTAACAAACAGATGCATCCTAATGGAAAAAAACAAGAGGTACTCACTACTTCAGTAACATGTCTGAGATGATTAATTTGTTTTTGCTGTTTTCTTTGGTCATATAGGGATGAATTATTTGACACAAAAACCCATTAGTATCCAGCATCAATTAAATTCCAAAATGAAATAGTACAACAGCCTACTTCAGTGAAACTGACGGTGAAGGGGAAAGAGGACATGTCCACTTTACTGAAAATTGCTTGTTACTATCAAAATTATCTCTATCCTAATGGAGCTTTAATCAGCTAAAAGCAGACAGGACAGCGTGGGAAAAAAAAAAATGAACCAAATTATCTCATTTCTAACCTTGTAATTTCATTAAAGGAAGACAAAAGAGCATTTGTTAAATACAGCGCAGACTAGCTGAGAGCCTTAAGTCCAGTGATTCTGGTGTCCTTTACTGTAAGTTCTATAGCAGAACCGTCCAGACAAATTTTAAGACATATAGTTCTAATTTTCAATGTCAGAACTGTAAGTGTTCTTGAAAACGTTTTGTAGGGCAAAGATCAATCTACGTTGCGTTGGACAGAGAGAAGGTATGGGACGGTACAGCTCAACAACAAAGGCAGAGATCAGCACTAAATTGCCTCAACGGACCAAACAATTCAAAATATCTTAGAATTAAACACATAAAATCTTTTCTCAGAATTATTACAGAAGACAGGCAGAAACCAGTGCCATACCCCTTGCAAAACAAAGACTCGGTAACAATTAGCATGTCAAAACCCAGATCTAAATACTATTCAAATCACGTCCTTTAGCTAGTGTCTTAATTGAGAAAACGATTTTCCACAGAATTACGCAGCCTCTTCACAACTCTTGTATTCACCAATGGGAGCTATTACTTGATCAGAATAATTAGTGCAAACCATCCAGCATCCTTCCAGAAAGGCTGCAACTGACGATTTCGTAAAAAAATTCTTCTTGAAAGGACTGCTGCAGTAAGAACGCTCAACTGCGCTCCAGACTCTTCGACTTATTTTACAGAGCAAAAGGCACAGAACAGCATCTAAGAACTGTAAATGCTGCCAATTAAGTAGGAGAGGAAGAGAATTCTCTCGGTGCAACACAGAGAAAAACCTGCCAGACATCAGGCTGCTCCCAAAGGAACCCTTCACATCCAGGCAGGAGACTGCACCAAGGGGTGAAATTGTGTGCCACAGATGAAAAGGGTGTTTCAGGTGAAATTTTGGGCAACGCTACAAGACTAGAAGGTATCCAAAAGAGGATACTACACTTATACAGGCTGAGGGAATATAAATTCCTTGGGGGGGTTTCTGCAGTCCACAAAACAAGGGAAAATTTGGAGGGCAAATTGGTATATTCAAGCCACAATCGTATTCCGCCTTTCCTAAGCTGAGAGTTCCAGCCTACCAACCAAAGACCAAATACAAAAATCTTACTTCAGATCTATTCTCCACTTCAACTCAAAAATCACACTAGCAGGGCTGCCCTATAGAATTAGAGTTCTTTTTTCTTCTTCAGCATCATTGTAATACATCATTCCATGGATAATGGAATTTAGAGTTTTTGACTATTCTTGCACTTACCTTGAGTCCACGAAAGCTGCCTGGGCTGGTTGGTGAAGAACTGGAGGACTTCGTAGATTTTGGGGTGGATAACTGACTGCTTGGAGTTCCATTAACTGGTCAAAGCAATAAAAGTAAACAAATAAAAGAAAAGATGAATAAAAGTAAAGAACTCTAACTTGATTATTCACTCAAATCTGGACAAAAAGACCAAAACAGACTCCTCAGCATTTAGGAATAAATTAAATGTTTGCATTCCACACAACTCACCCTCAAAACACATGTGACTGGACATGGGATCAAGAAGACACACAAATATTCTAGAGATTAAAAAGGCCTATTCTGTCCTTTGCCAGTGCAAGAGCTTTGGGCAAATAACAGCCACAGTCTTTCAAAATTATATCACTTGCTATGATATTCCACAATAAAATATGGAGAAAGTGTTCCTAAAGATATTTGACCCTTATCTCTTTTTTGGATACACAGCATACTTTCTAGGTAGAGTATTTCACAGAGCACAACTTTTTTTGTTTGTTTTTCTCAAGAGAAACGAACAAACAAGAAGTATGAGCTGCTAGGACGATGAAGAACTTAAGCAGAAATTCAGAAAAAAATACTGATTTAGGGTAAGAAAAATCCCAACAAGATAAAAGCCAGTAGGTTATTTCTGAACTTCCAAGAAGTTCAAGCATCTGTGAAAACATACAATATCCTCCCTCTTGATTTCAAGAGTTCTTTCAAGTCCAGGTTTCCAGAGAGGCCAGATACAACATTTTTCTCTCTGGTGACTTGAATATAACTTAGGTCAGTGCTTGTATTTCTCCGGAAAACAAAACAAAACCAAAACCAACCAACAAGCAAACAAAACCCAAACCAGCCCAAACTGATGAATTTCATTATGCAGACAGAACAGCACACTGGTCATCATGCACAAATATGATGCAACATTCTACGATGTGACATTATTGCCTGAACCTCATTTTTTTCATGGGAAAGTACTAGGCAGAAATTTCAGAGCTAAAAGGGTTTCATAGATGATTCACAGGGAGAATTCTTTTTGCAGAAAGAAAAACAGCAACTCTGGCAAATAGAAACTTAGCTTCAAATAAATAATGGATATTCCTGCACGTATCCTTTACTCATTCAGAGGTCTATCATCACTTCTTAACCAGCATTACTGTATTTATTTTACAGCTGTCTATTAACATAGCAGCCTGGCATTCTCTGATTGCTGAAAATACCTTCCAAGTACTATTTTTACAGCTTGGGCAGTAGGCCAGGCTGACTGCACTGCAAATTCCACAAATCCCCGTTTTTCACAAAAATCTCTTTCTTTGATGTGTGATGTTACGATATAACTAAATAGCATTTAGCCGTAGAATAAGCCTGTCTTGAAGTCTGATACCTTGGATTTACATTCCCAGATCTATTATAGGACCAGCAGCTTAGTCTTTTCTACTAAAAGTACTCATTATGCTTAGGATATTTTTGTCTTGGCTTTAACAAATGTTGCCCATAAGAACAACAGGTGAATTATGTACGTGTTTGAGAAGCTAGTAGTATTTAGGAGCACACGTCCCTCCTGCAGACATCTTTTCATCACTCTGTTTTAGATAACCTTTGTGAAACCTGGCGTATCAATGTATCCTTGTTTTATAAAGAATTGGCAAGTATGATGATGAAAGTGGCTAGTGAATGCTATCTTACTGTTTTCTGCTTCTCACATTTGCTAGCCGTTAGAAAAAATACTAAGCTGTAAAGTTCAGGACCAAAAATCAGATACTTCAGTAGAAGAATTTGCCTCCAAATGACCAACTACTACCTCAGGAGGGGAAAAAAAAAAAGAAGTTTATGTGCAAATTCTTTTTATACAGCTCACAGAAAGGTCAGTATTTGTTAATCACGACCACTGCAGCCTACACTACAAGACATCCTTATCTGTCTCTAAGCCACTACCATCCTTTTATGCATTGATAGAACCACTAAACTGTACCTGTGAAACTGGCGGGTGAATATAATCCCTTTTACCTTCCCAATTCTCTTCCCCATCCCACTGCGGGGCAAGGAGTGAGCAAGCAGCTGTGCAGTGCTTAGTTGCCAGCTGGGGTTAAACCGCAACGGTGCGATTTCAGATAGCAGTACTTGGGTTTTTTTAACTCAAAAAACACACAAGCGATCTGTATTCGTTTTTGGTACAAACTTGTCTGTTGCTATTATTTCATATATATGCAAAACTTACCTTTCTTATCTATTTTCTAAGTTCTTTTGAGATTTCTTTCAACATGTATAGCAGCCTGAATCTACAGAAAAAAAATTATTCTCTATTTTTCTTTAAGCAGTGCATTAGGCTACAATTCTTCAGTGTATTGGAATGTTGAAAACTGAAAAACCTATGAATATCTTTTAAATTGTTAATTTCTAGTATGGTCAACAGTCTCAATTTATTTGCTAATCAAAATGCGTGTTACTTTTTTTAGAGATACTTCCCGCTTTGAACTGAAGGTTCAAAGAAGTTTATTTGTATTCTAGAAATAACAGAAGAAAAAAAAAAAGAAAGGTAAGAAGCTGCAAATAAAATGAAAACCTATGACACATGTTTTTGCACGGCTTTTTTCAGCAACTCTTACCCTTGTCTCTTTGCACTGGCTGAAATTTTCTATTATAATAAGCTTTAGAATACACATGTACAAATAATATAAGTATATTGCTCCTCAAAATGCTCCTCTACCTGTAGTTAAATTATACCTTCACAAATTTAACTCTGACACCATTAGCAGATACCCAACAACTATGAAACATCATGTATATTATTCCACTTGAACACTCTACTTCAACAAAAAACCTACACCAATTATGTCTCTGGTTCACCAAATGCAAAACATGTATTTGAAGCTTGAAAATATTCACAAATAGAGCGAAAAGAACACAGGTAAAATGGACGGGGAGGAGACACATTAGTGATATACAGCCATAATAGTAATGGCTCACCTGGGGATTTTGGTGAAGAATAAGCACTCGAGTAGTGGCCACCCCTCTTTACTGTACTCATATTTGACACAAAGGAAAAAGACATTAAGGAAAGAAGTTATTAAACAGCTCTGAACATGCAGGAAAGGAAGAAGGGTAAATAAAAGTAAGTAAAGATTACATGATAAAAAACAGTAAGTAAACAGAAGGATAAATAACAGACACTTTGGATAAATTTTTCAGATTAACTAAGCAAAGGAATGTCCAAGTAGAAATAAGTAAGGACATGACAACACTGATTTCTAATACTTCGCGTAAAATTGATAGATAATCCCACGCAATCTCACTGGAGTTAACAGAACTGTATGAAATGTAGATCAGTTGTGAAACTCGCCCTTCCTGATACACTTTCTGTTGTTACTGCAAAACTTCTTTGAAGCTTTTCAGTTAAATATTCCGCCTTTATAAACAGGTAAGTATTGCACTTTAGAAGAACCCAAAGACATACAATTACTTTAGCATCAATTAAGTGAAATAAATATTGATGTGGAAATGAGGATATGGAACATGTTGCAGTTTTGAATACACACACGAGAGGTTACATGTCTAGTTACGTTCGAAACAGAGCATCGTACATTTACACATTCAAAGGTTTGATTTCAGGGCTACTTCTCCAGGTCTAAGGGGAAAAGAATAATTCATTTTAATCGTATTCAGAAATTGAATGCAGAAACAAAAAAAAGAAGGAAAAAATCCAGTTTCTTCTTTCTATTTATTTGTATAAAAGACTCAATGTTTGGAACATACGGTGTTCAGCCAGACTGCTGGCAAAAACACCGTGTGAACCTTTCTTTGAAACTGCAGTAACCCCAAGAACAAGAAAAAAAATATTTCTATTAACAGGCAATAACATTCCAGAGCATCTCCTAAAATTACATGAAAAAGCAAAATCCTGTTTTTCTGACAATATGTAGACTATACAGGAGAAACCTTTCAAATTCAAAACACTTAAGGGTATACTCTGGTTCAATAAACATGAATTTAACCACATAACCATCCTGTAGTTAACAGTCTTCAAGAAAATCAATTGCCACGCTGAAAACACATCCCAAGTGTACAATTAGCACAAATTATTTCAGTGTCCATAAACTGAAACTTTTGTGCCTGTTAATTAAAAAACAGAAACCACATTTCTTCTCAGAATTCAAAAATAAATGCAATTTTTATTATAAATTGGTATTAAATCTATTAGACAAACCGAAAAAAACCCAACTTCCCGCATGAAACAAAGCATGGCATTTGTATTCCCAATGGAGCCAACAGGGTTTTCACCCCATTAAACAAATCCTAACTTTAATGTGTTTTACATGTTCAGCTCTTTTCTAGAGGTAGTACCTGAGGCAGGTGATTTGCTTCGACGTGAAGGTCCTGGACTTTTGGACCCAGTATGCCTCAGGCCAGATGATCGGGAATACGAGGACTTCATAACACGGCATTCTACAAAGCAAGCAGAGTGTTGGTAACAGTTCAATGTACAGGCTTCCTCCAAACACTATCGTTGCTGTTTATTATCCAGAAAATGAACATCAGTGCTCTCTAAAAACGCCTCCCTAATTGAATGAAATGAATTTATAACAGCACCTAGTAACTTTAACCATAGAAACATATCTGAGTGACTCAAACATTGTATGTAACATTCTGCATGTAATATTTCTTCATGTCTTGAAGCTGGATTATTACTATAATTCGAGTTTGTACCTACAGAAAGTAAAGAAGCCAGCCAAGGTCCTTCAGATAACTCCTTCAGCAACTCCTGCATGCTGTAACGGCAGCTTCAGGAACTGCACAGCAAGCCTCATTGACCTTCTTTTGCAAGAAACCAATATCGGGACCAATTTTTAAACAGGTGAAAAATGTCTATTGTTTCCAAAAGGCTGAGACAATAGATAACCGCCATTTACCACCAGCTATATATCATTAAATAAAGGACAACTTCAGTGGGAAAGGAATCAATAGACACACATGCACTTACGTTTTGGAAACATTTTGATTCCTACGGTTAGCATCCACTGCAAATCACTCCCAGTGGAATCAGGTATATTTGCCTCCTAATTTTGTCCTGGTTGTTGATCACTGCGATGTCGATGCCATCGTTATGATGCCATGCCACCATCAAAAACAGCATGTAGAGCTGCATGCCTTGCCAGTTAAGGCATGTTACACTCTGTACCTAACACGCTTTTCTCCATTAAGACCTCCAGAGTTATTAGAAGAAGCAGGGACCACCACAGCTAAGGCTAAAGATTCTTTACCACAGATTATTTTTTCATAAAAGAAAAGCAAAGCAATTCTACCTCGGAACCAATATAGACAGAAAAATCATGTCTAGTAGGGTCTGTTGTGATAGGACAAAGGGGAATGGTTTGAAACTTAAAGAGAAGGTTCAGACTAGTTATCAGGAAGAAATTTTTTATGAGGGTGGTGAAACACTGCAGCAGGTTGCCTAGAGAGGTTGCAGATGCCTGATCCCTGGAAACACTCAAGGTCGTGTTTGATGGGTCTCTGAGCAACCTGATCTAGTTAAAGATGCCCCTGCTCCCTGCCAGAGTCTTGGACTAGATGACCTTTAATGGTCCTTTCAACTGAAACCATTCTATCATTCTATGAACATGGAGGGAAAAAACCCCAACATATATATGATTTGATATTCCAAGCCCATTCTAAAACTGCCCGATAGAGAAGAGAGCTTTTTCCTTGAACTTAGAATATAAATTTTCTCTTTACAGAAAAAGGACTTTAGTAAACATGTTAAAATCATAATCTGTCAATGGCAGACAGCATGGGCACAAAGTCCCAGTTTGTCTCACCTCCTTCCCCACACAACACCCCTAATAACCTCCAGGCTTAGCGCTCGGTCCATAGCAGACAAGACTGGAATGTGTGAACTATCTAGCATGACAATTCAAGACCTGAAATGAATGTGGTTACATGTGATTTTTCAAAAATCCTATGAAGACAGCAATACGCACATCTTCTTATAGTCACAGATATCAAAATGAATGATTTAAACAGATTTGAGATCCATTTTAGATCTGTGACTGAACCTTTTAAAATTCAACGCTGTTTCCATTAACTGTAGGGACAGAGTCTGTTTTCCAAAAAAATAGACCAGGTTTGTTAGTGCGTTTAACAGATTTACAGAATCCAGGTGATTGTTCGTAAAGACTCTTTAATCCATAAGAAAATATATTCCTATGTATATTTTCCTAAATCACACAACTCTTGAGGATTGAACAGCAAGGACAGGGGGTGAGGAGACAGGAAGAGGGAAAGAGTTCTCAATTAAGTCGACAATTTCTTTGGTTTTAGGATGTACAGTCTTACCGCTGTGATCCAACACGAAGTCATCCTGAGCATACCGGTATTTCTCAGGTCCACACGCGATGAAGACATCATCATCTCCAAAGAAGTCCTGCAAGCACGTCACCTTGACAGCAAAATATGCAAAGCAAAATTATCAAATGCCGTACTTTCAAATACTAAATCTTCAGTTAGTCAGCAACAATTAAAAAGAAGTTTGTGTTTTCCTTTTCACAGTGATACCAAAGTGTTCTTTTACAATGACAGAAACACTCCAGTTCTCAAGTACTTCAGCTCTCCCAGTAAGTAGTGCTGGAAACCTCAGGGTCAAGAATGTAAAATACGACTGCCTCTCACCTCCAAAAACACCTTCTCTTACATTCAACACCTGCACTTTTGCCTGTAACTACACATGCACGCTGATGACTTTGACAAGACCTGCTATAAGCACCACTCAAATATCAAAGCTTCTTGTATTCTAACATAAATTGCTTATAGGAAAATGTGTTGAGTTAAAATGATTGCATCCGCAAAGTTTTTTTTTATTGCTCTGAGGCATTTAATTTTCATCTTTTAATGTCCTGTTAAAAAAAGAAAAAAAATTAAATAATTTTGAGAGGTATTCCATATCCAAGAATAAAAGAAATATAGTGTCCCTTCCATGTCCCTTTTCAGCCTTTTCTGTTCTTAATTCTTCCAGTAATGATGTTACAATGTATTTCAAGAAGGATGGGGATATCAGAAAAATGCCTTAGACGTTCTTTAAAAACGCAAACCCAAAGACATTGAAAAAAACCTCACTCCTCAAAAGTTAATTAAAATCAGCTTGTGAAGGAGCAAGTGCCAGCTTTAGAAACAAGTAAAACCAAAAAGCCACAAGAAATCCCACTGAACTCATTTTAACTCCTTTGTAAAAAAAAAAAGAAAGAAAGAAAGAAAAAGTGTTTGCAGGTAGCAAGCTTTTTTTTTTTAAATCTAAATGGATTCAAATTTTACTGTATAATTGTTTCCCTATTCTTTTTAACATTACACACTCAAATGAGATCTGGGAATAAAAGATATGTAGAAGGTACGAAAGTTAGAACCATTGGGTAAAACCACGTAATTAAAGAGGTAAAATAAAAAACCGCTTTTATGGAAACTAGCTTTTTTCCTGTCTCCGACACCTGTCAAAACCAATTGCATATTTTACCCACTGTGCTAACAGCAAACACTGGCAGGACTATGCAGGGGTCTCTAGCCTGCGGTATTTTGAGAAACACTCAGAATATCAATGACCCTCAGCTCTCTGCAAGAAGCCCCACGCAGGGCACTCCCCAGCAGCGCAGTTGTCATGGCAGCTAACCCAGCAAGAACCGCCGGTGCCCTTACAGCAAGATCTTCACTACTGAGCCACACGCCGTATCCGGCGTTTGTGTCGCTGTGGTACGCAGCCAAAGGACTCCAAAATCCTTGTCTTGCTATCTTACCATTGCCACGACAATCAGCTCTCCTTCATAAGAGACATTTTCAGCTGTACGTAAAACCATGGCTTCTAGGCAGGAATAACTGGATTCAAAAGGCTGTCCAAATTTAAGAGGAGTTTTGCTAACGTGAGATTTATCCCTCTCTACTTCATAACTCTCTCTACTAATAAGAGGACGGATTTCAGGAATCCAGCAACCGCCCTAAACCCACCACTGCAGGGAAAGCTGCGAGAAAACGTTCAGAGCCCCGATCCCTGTAGCACTGCTGGACACCATCAGGGATGTCCCGTGAGGCACAACTTCACACACAAAGCCCCCCCACACCAGGTGCCATTTCCACAAGCTCTGCCTACCCATCAGTGCTCTACTTGTGCCCCCAGTGCCCTTGCAGTGCTGTTTCCAGCAGGTTAGAGTTAAATGTGACGGTTTAGCAGAGCCTAAACTTAACCTTTCTATTCTGATTCAAAGCCTCCCCCTCATCCCTTAACCCGTCCAGTCTAACATCTGAGCTGAGAGTAAGAGAGGAGAGAATGACAGGGCTTAGGCCAGACTCTGGGAAATACACAGGGGTATAACTGCGTGTGATATCATCTTTTTGTCATCGGCAGAGCCGTTCTACAAAGGGCCAGATCTGTGCACAAAAGATGGCAGAAGTACCCTTAGAAGTGCACCTTCAAAATCTTTTGTACGCGGCTGTTGGGGAGGAGACTAAAGAGCTTTAAGAAAGGTGCTTTCCCACATGTTCATGGATATACAGCTTCCCCGGGCAAGAATGGTTGGACTTGATGACCCTGGAGGTCCTTTCCAACCATAATGATCCCATGAAGTGCTGGAGGGAGAGCAGCAGCACCTTCAGCTCAGGCCTCTCAGGCTGGCACGCTGTGTACCTGACCTGTGTGACTTCCACCTCTCAGTCGCAGACCAAGACAGACCTACTGTAAAAGATCGGAATTTACACTTCTATCTGAAAGCCAGACAAATGCAAGTATGAGAAAGATTTACACAGATGCTTGCTATATTGCAGCAGTCCTCCTCGAAGTCTGCCTTCTCCCAAACAAATAGTGCAGACTGGCTACATATAAAATATACCAGAAGCAAAAAAAGTATTGAAAAAACACAGAATCCTAAATAAGCACACAGTATGAGGTGATGCAAGTATTTTAAAAACCAAATTCAAGGAAATCTTCCATTTTCCTAAAAGTACAATCTAACGGCTATTTTTCTAGGACTTTACTGTAATATAGTCAAAGGAGCAGCCCCCAAGGTGCAAAGAGATGTGGAAAAGTCTTCATTTGCTGCAGAATTAATGTATACGCTGCAATTAATCATATTTTGCTTACTTAGTGTGCAATTAAGGGAAAGCTGAAATGAATAAATTGTTTGCATGGGATTTTGAATGCTGCAAGTCAACTATGGTCTAACTTGCAAATCACACAATTCCACTCCAAAGAATATCTATACCCAGATCATACAGCAATTTTTTATAGTTTTGAGAAGGATTCAAACAGTTTAGAAATTTTAAACCAAAAATGTTCTGAAAACTTTGTTTTGGGTGCGTTTTTTTTCTTCTTGAGTTTCATTAGCAGTAGGACTTGTGCACATGAACAGCACGTCAGTCATTCCGGTAAGTTAGGGACCAAAATTTAGTTTGTCTAACTAGCGTACGACAAATGCTGCTTCTCTTTCCACTAAGCATCTATTCTCCGTCTTACCCGTTCTTTATTTCGCTGCATTTGATGCTAGAAGAACCATTTGGTCCTTCAAAATATTTCCAAAAATGCCTTTCAATGGAAGATGGTATTAGCAAAGCTGCATTTTAGCCAAAATAACCAGATATGTACTAATTTCTTCAAGTAACAACTCTCTTGCTAGTCCTGATGCTGTGAGGATTCTCTGAATTAAGTTGAAAATGTGAAAAGCTTTAGACATACTGAAGAGGTTAAGCACCAAAATGAGATCTGATTTTCAATAGTGTCGAGAGGTTTTTTAAAATTACAGTTGTTAGGTCATTTCTGAGATTCATATCTAGCCCGTTCCTAGTTTACACCCACAAAAGCTCAATACAAGCACTTAGAAAGCGTACTTTCCATCAGCGGCCTTGCAGTAAACTCAATCAGAATTCTCTCTCATGTCTGTGACTTTAATTACCACAGATAATGCTCTTTCCAAAGAACAAGATGAACGCAATTTGTTTGTCCAAAAGATAAAAAAATAATCCATTTTAAATCTGATTTTAAAATGAAAACCATATACAGAGGTGCACAAGGAAGTTTAGTAGGGTATATTGTTATAGGCAACACTACAAAGGCTTACACCAAAGGAGTTTCACACTTCCTTGAATTCTTTTCCTGAAAAACGGCTTTAGGAACACTTTGGAAAAAATTTTAGCTCTGCGTGGTTCAATTAACATGTTTAAAATGTGTTAAACCCTACGTATTTCTAAACACAACACCCTTTCCTAGCCAAACATTGCCTATGTTCTGCTGGTTACTGCACTGAGTTCCCTTGATTTAGAAGAAAATGTGACTCATTGAAGTTCCTCTGACAACTCAGGCTGCTATCAGGTTGTCTTGTTGCACTGCTTTTTTTTCTTAAAAGGCAGGCACTCGGGGCTTTCTAGCCTGGAGAAGAGAAGACTGAGGAGGGCTCTTATCAATGCTTATAAATACTTAAAGGGTGGGTGTCAGAAGGATGGGGCCAGACTCTTTTCAGTGGTGCCCAGTGACAGGACAAGAGGTAACGGGAACTTCCTACGTTCAAGTTTGTGCCATCTAAGCACGAGGAGGAACTTCTCTGACGGAGGCAGAGCACTGGAACAGGCTGCCCAGAGAGATAGTGGAGCCTCCAACTCTGGAGACATTCAAAACCTGCCTGGATGCCATCCTCTGCAAGCTACTCTAGGTGACCCTGCTTTGGCAGAGGGGGTTAGACTAGATCTCCAGAGGTCCCTTCCAACCCCTACCACTCTGTGATTCTGTGAAAATACGTCACTATAACCACAGACTAGGGTATATTTGGATAGGACTGAATTAGATTTGTACTCGGTCCTTTAAAAATACTTCTAATGACTTAGAATTACGAACAGGAATATAAAGGAATAAGGAAAAAGCAAAACGATTGTGCCAGAAATCTCAGAATAAATATAACTCCAAGTCAACATTACACTTTCTTTTTTAGTAAGATCACCCACAGCATTACTGTATGTCTGTTCACTTGTATTCTCACCACAGCTTTCTGAGATGATGGGCAAATGACTCTAGGTATCACTGCTTCCTGATGAGCTCAAAAATGCTGTGCTCACCATTACACTAAAGATCTGAGGACAATATAATTCACGCAGCAGCACCAGGAGAATTAAATTGCAACTGTCTTCAACTGCAAAAACCTAAATGAGTATGCAAGAGGCTGCTCAATGATCAAACGATTCAAAATGTGAATTGCTTGTTACAAAAAAAGCAGTCTTTTCTCATACAACTCACCCCCCTGTAATTGAGGAAATCTTGAAAAGATGATGATTTTTTGAAAAACACAAGACTTCTAGCAGAGGTAAATATTACTAAATATGCACTATGCTACAGAAGTGGCATGGCTAACAGTAGTTTGCAAGACCATTAATGGCAAAAGCATTTCAAAATCACACAGCTGAAAGCACAAAAATGTGATTTACAAGCAGAAAAAAAAATGAAGCACAAACTCACAGGAATGGGCAAAAAATACAAGTCAAAATGTGACAATGGGGTGTTGAAAGGAAAGGGGGAGGAACATCAATTTGAAAAATCAATTTCCTGATCCCCTGCTGTCTATTAGTGAAGGGTTTACCTTTTAAAACAGGTTTATATTTCTGACAAATATTTATAACCAAAGAAGATTGCTCTTTACAAAGAAATACTGTCAGTCAGATCAAGCTCCTGGACTAGAATACACAAATAGTGATCTATACAGAAATCCCTTTCCCATTACCATCACACAATGCCCAGGAATGTAATTTACACCAATCCCTGCTCCCATCTAAATCTAACATTCCCATCAGAAGAAATACGAATAGTTATCACTTTTATAGACAGAATTCAACAGGTATTTAACAGTTGTTCTTTACGAAGGGACAACTGAAAAACCTGAACTATATAAACAAACTTTTACCCACAAGGTATTTGTCCTCCAACCTCCAGAGGAAACAAAAAAAACCTCAAAAAAAGAGACTGACACCATGGAGGTTTTATAAACACCTTAAAAACCTCTCAAATCTTTAGCGCTAAAGACAGTTCTGCAGCCATGTATCAGCACCCTCCACCCAGAAACTCACTGGATAAACTATATTTATTGCAGCTCTACAAATACGCTTAATTCTAAATGTAGAAGGAAGAGCTGTAAAGACAGTCTAGCTCAGTTTTGCATGGCTGATTCAATTTAAGTAACAGCAACAGGACTGTGGAGTTTAAGTCTGAAAAGCCCCACCCTGTGTCTGGGGAAAGCTGTTCTGGATGAGAAATTCTCCACGTCAGCTGAAAATGGAACTAAAACATCCAAACTGGACAAGGTATGCGAGATTATTTGTATTTCTTTTAACAATGGAAGAAATATTTAGATCTACTGCCTCAAAGAAAACAGGATGTGGTGTAAATATTTTAAAAAGGAAGCACATAACATAGGAGGGAAAAGGAAATTTAGGAAAACTGGCATGCACAGTAAGAGCTGGATTTATATCTATTTTCAGCTGAGCAGTAGTGACAGGCATTTGAGGCTGAAATTCTTAAAGAATGGGTTTTTTCCGCATGAAAGTGGGTTTTTACCCCATGAAAAAAAAAAACAAAGTTTGTTAAATGTCAGTATGACAAATCCAGACACAACCTCCCTCCTACTGCCTTCAGCGTGAGGGGTCTCCACATTCCAGTTGGGAAATGCTACTCCTCTTGACTGGGACACATTACAGCTATGCCGTTCTGATGGTTTTGCCCTTTGCCCATTGCACCCACCTTAATTTCTGAGTAAGTAGAAGTCAAATATTTGCCTATTTTACCAGTCAGGTCATATTTGTAATCATTTTCCCCCCCTTTTCAAATACAGTTAGTGCTGTCACTTCCTCTTCACTGCCATAAAAGCAGTCTCATTAAAATTCCTGTAGTGGTTTGGAAGCTGTCAGGCTTACAGTTCATGGATTTATGCATGTCCTGAAATGCAAAATGCCAGGAAAGCACTCCTGCAGAAACAGGTCACTTGCCCGATTTCTGTTCCAGTTCCATCACCGAGATGGGCAGACTTGGCTTTCAAAAGGAAGAGTTTCCTCTGGGCAGCCGCAGGAACTCAAAGAGGAAGGTGAAAAGGGCATTCCCACCCATTCCTACTGAGTACTGTGATTTTAACACAGGTTTTCTTCAACTGGAACTTCCCCTTGGCCTCTGCACTTTCACAGACAAACCTGACCAAGGGAAATGGTCTGTAGGTGTTTTAACCAAAATTCTTCACTACTTAGTAATATCCTTCATGACTGAAACCAAAGCCAGCAGAGAAGAGGTTCAATACTGGTTTACAGCAACTATTTCCCTGGTTATACTGAGTCACGCTTCCTGACATGTCTTCAGTAAGGAGGGAGAGAATAACCAGATGGGTAGCTGGAAGATACCCAAGAAGTAGAAATACAGAGATAAGTCAAACTTATGAGACCCTGACATGTCAACTAAAAACCAAAACAAAAACAACTCTAATTGTCAGTATTTTTTTTTTTTTTATTAACAAACTCTTCATTTGGTAAAAATGACAAAGTGTCAAAGACAACTATTACAAGTGACTTGGAAGCAGGCAAAAAAAAGAAACTGTTCAAGAGCCAGGCAAGCGTGGAAGCCTACACTGTGCACAAGAACAGCAACAAAACCCATGTATATCAGATATGTAGTAAACTCTGGAAAATCAGGTCAAGACTCCTACTGGTATAGAGAAGCAGCACTTGCCACTTGCAAAAGCTGTTTTTCCTCGCCAGCTTATGTCTTCTGTGACAGCTCTACTACAGAATCTCTCCGGGAATTCCCAAATTAAACAAAATTACACAACAGCAGAAGAGGGGTAAAGCTACTAACCTCTGATGCAATGTTGAAAGAGCTCAAATGCTACTAGGATGAGGCATATCTGCCTGAAACAGTTACAGGGTAGGCTGAGGAATCCTAAAGCTTGAGGACATACAAACATAGCTTGACAGACCCTAGACATCTTTCCTACTGGCTGTAGCTATGACTATCCAATGTATGATAGTAACTTGTCCAACAGCCAACTTCCATTAGGTCATTAGCGGACCAGGACGAAAGAAAAAAAAAAATCTCATTTGTTCCCTACAAATAACTGGAATTAGGTCAAATACCTTGTAATTTCTGAGGCTCAAATGCACAATGATTTTGTCTGCAACTAAAACATGGAATACAGTAACAGAGATCAGATTGAATGATTGCAGAAAGAATGCAGAAGTATCAGCTGTGTTACAAAATTTAAAAATGCATTACCTGATCTTCTGTTATACGACTGCTCATTTTGACCAGCAAATTTACTTCAGAATTTAAAGGCCGTGATGTTTCTTTGTATTAATCTCCTATATTTCTGGACAAAATAAATAAACTTTTAAAAAGTGGGGGTTTTTTGTTCGTTTGCAATTTACTCAGAGACCTTTCTAACAGTTAATCTGTGAAAACATGTCGATAGCCCTTTTTCTCTATAGCTAATTCAAGAGGTTCACCTCTTTTTTGGTCTCACGCTACAAAGTCCACTTTTAAACCACGCAGTTGGTTAGCTTTAGGCTCAAGAGCAGTTCTGCTGCAGTCAATGGAATTACATTGATCTATGCACAACCACAGCTTGTGAAAGGTCTGAGGGCCTCCCCAGCTCTGCTGGACTGCAGTGAAACTATATAACGATCTAATTTCTAGGTCAGAACTTCCACAAGACAGTGAGTTTCCATTTGAGGTTTAGTATCTGGCACCCTTTTGTCTTTCAAGTTTATTAAATTCAGTAAACAGAGAGAAAACTAAGTTTTCTGCTGTTAAAAAGTTACAAATGCTGGATTCGCCTGCCTTGGGTAAAGCTCGTTAACCTATTTAGGAAAACAGATAAAAAAAATGAAACAAAGACCATAATGAGAGTAATTCTTCTAGGCCAGCTTCCTAAATGACTATTTAATCAATGGCTGTGTCACATTATCATCAGAAAATGAATCTCCTTTCACTGATAACTCTATGAAGAGGAGCAGTGAAAAAGGAGGAGACAAACCCTTCTGTCCCACAGGGAACCTAAAGAGTAAGAAAGAAAACAGGAATGTTAAATCTTTGCCTGCTGCCTTGTAAACAGAGAAAGTCTGGCGGTAAGCCCAGGAAACGCCTAACACAGTATGAAAATGCAGCAAGACTGCATAAACAGACTGGTCAGGTCACCACAACACATACAGCCGTGGGGAACAGATGACAGAATAGAGCACACATCACATTTTAGTTTTATTTTTTAAATTTTAAACAGAATTTGCCCCTTTTTTTAATATCTTGCAAGTTGAAGCCAGAAAATGGACATATGTGGAAATGGAAAGTTGCATTTGGGTGTGATTCAAATAGATCGTTCTCACTGCAATATAAATGACAGTAAGAAAAATAAGCTGTACAAATATGCACAAGTTAAAATGAGTTCCTACGTTTATCTCTTTCTTAAAGAGCCTTCTAGTACTGTAGGACTTTCTGCAAAGGTCCATTCACCAGATTTTCTGAAGATCTCTTTTGGCAAAACCATCTTTCAAGTAGCGCACTGATTGTGTGCAGCTATTTAGGAATCAGGTAACTACGGCTGAAAAGGACTAAAATTCTGGAAATTCTCAATCATTTGGAATCACCCTGTAAAACTCATCTATCTCTCTAACACAACCCAGAACAACCCTTCCTGCAGTATTGTCCGCTACTTCAACAAGAGTCCATCATTTCAGTATACTAAACAGTGACATTTAATGTAATGCTTAATTTCAAGAGTTACACAAAGAAACAACAGCCTTAGTAAACATGGCACAGGTAGAAACTGGAAACAAGATAATTAACAAAAGCAGCTCGTCATATGATCATAATCCAGTTTGTCTGAAGAGAAAAAAACCCAACAGCATTTTCAGTTACAAAACAATGGTATCTTTGCTCATAGCCGCATTAATCACAGCGACTCAGAAACCAGCATAACAGATTCTTTCCTTAACTGGCATAACTGGGAAGCCTAATACAGAACCAAAAATAGCACCTGACTTCACACAGCTAACCTTCCATCTTACTACTGCGTAGCTAGTCTAAAAATAAAAGCTACTTGTCTTATGAAAGAACATGAAAAGAGAAAGTGTTCACATAAGGACAGACTGCTGGCTCATCCAATTCAGTAAAATCTCACGGATTTAAGGACATCCTGTTCCGCAACACAGATGCGGTTAAAATAAAAATCATGCCATTTTTATTCCATACAATTGCCCTTTTTGCACTAATATGGGTATCGGTGTTCCTAGCTAATCACCTTGATTAAACAAGACATTCACATAGTATGGAGAACTTAAAAATAAATAAAATCATGTGGCCAAATATTCAAAGTGCTTTCATATGTCTGATTCTTTTAGATCAGAAGAGTTGCTGTGGCATGTGATAGTGTACTGCAGTCCAAGGTTTCCACTGTTCACGGGCAGACACTGTTTCTTGGAGAGGTTACAGAAGCTGCAGCTCTTCAAATGAGAATTATTTTTCCATAGACAAGTAAGAAATTCAAACTCAGTGTTTGTGGCAAGTGCAGAAAGAATAAAAGACAAGACTGAAATCTGGAAAGGTCCTTTGATGAAGGGTACAAATATTTTTTCACGAATCTTTAAGCTTTAAATGCAGGCTTTACAGTTTTACACGGAAACAGGTTGCCCTGAAAGGCAGATGCCTGAGCCCTGGAAACCATTCAAGGTCAGGTTGGACAGAGCTCTGAGCAACCTGATCTAGTTGGAGATGTCCCTGCTCGTTGCAGGGGCTTGGACTAGATGATCTTTAAAGGTCACTTCCAACCCAAACCATTCTATGATGTTTTGGTTTTCCTATGGCCTGAACTTTTCATGTAGTAGCTGCTAAAGTTAGATTTCTGTTCAAATTCTATTTTAAAAAAATCCAATTTCGTAACTCTACGATTCAAAATATTAGTCAAAATGCGTGACTCATTGCAATTTCATGTTGTTATATAATAATATCAAATTCTACTGTTTTCTGAGTTCCTGCGTCAGGTTTCAATCCTGTATTCAATTCAGAGCTGTTTCTGCAATAGGAGAGGAAAAAGTGTAGGTACCCTATAAATTTGGGTGGGTCTCTCAGTTCTGTCCTCTTCAGATATAACACTTCACACAACAAGAAGTCTTGCTAAAATCCCTTGAGCTCCTTACAGACTAGAAGGCTGCTTTTCTCATGTATTTTAACTTTTGGTCATGTTTACATTTTTAACCCTTAAGTTACTTCTTTTAATCATCATTTTAACTGTTTCAGTACAACCACTGCACTTCCAACTAACCTTGCAGTTCCATTTTTATACTATCAGCTAATAAGTTTTACAATGCTAATTGCTTGCCAAACAGCACGAACACCTTCCGAAGGAATTTGAAGTACTCTCCTCTAATTGCAAACTGGAAATAAGAAACAAAAGTAAGCTTATGGATGCTCTCTATTCACCAATAGTATTTCCAGGATGAAATAACAGAAATTCAGTGTAAAAACAGTACCATTTGAAGCTCACCAAATCGGCTTCCACACTTATCTGCTTGTCATGAGCTACTGGGGTCTGTTGAATTTGTATGCAACATCTGGAACAGTTATGCTGGGCTAGAGGCATCAGGTAAAAGGATATTACTAATTAATTGAAGGATTAGATGCTTAGAAATGTGAGAAAAATTACAGTAATCTAGGAAGTAAATTGTACTTTGTAACTGGCTTTCAGAGAGCCAAATCATTCCATTAGCCCCCAACTTCAACTAATATTATTTCTAAGTCTGTTGCTGCTGTTTCTTAATTGCTTTACTAAGCAGATAAACTGATATAAAAAACATTTGAAGATGTAGAAGTATCTTTGATTTCATGTTCAGACAACAAATGGATTACAAAGACAGCAGAAAAGTAATATTTTTAGGCACTGACAAAAGAACAGGTGTATCAATAGTGTCGTACCAAAAGCCCAGCCATAAAAAAAGATGTCTCCACCAGTCTCTCCTTAAAAATAAAACCCAACAAAAATCTCACCCAAGTTTCTTCCCTCATGTCTGAAAACATCAGTCCTTCCTTTGAACATCCACAAGTTTGGTTTTCTTTTTTTTTTTAAAGACAAAATGGACACACCTCCCCCCAGCAAAGAACAAAACTAATAAACTACTAAATATTAAGAAACCCTGAAGTGGCCTGTTTCTGCTAAGCCACAACATCAGAGATGCTGATGAGTATTGGAAGCATGTGGTAACACTAGATTGTTTTGTGGACCTCTATATGAATGCATAAGATTATCCTGTTTTGAATTAATTATTTCAGAATTCATTACCGTTATCTGGAAATAAATTTTCAGAAAGCAGGAACAATACATTATAGATTGTTACTGAAGATTCATTTCCAAACCACTGATTCTTTTTTTTCTAAAGAAACGTTAAAAATACATTACAGGCCTCCTCCTATAAGATACTGAATTATGAAGTGCAAAAAGGAGCAAGCATGATCTTCAAATCATAACATCAACCACAGTGAAGCTCAACACTGAAGACTCTGCTATCCTCAGAAAACAATGCTGGTGTTCTAGAAGATTTTTTCACTTTTTTCCACATATATTTCACAACACTTGAATGGGTACTTTCTTCCAAATTCCTATCATTCATTGAAGAGCAAGTAAAACCCATATTTATTCCTGTAATGCAAACGCCTTCTGACTTCAGAATTACATAAAGCTAATTTACACCATGGAAGGCCCAATGCAAAATTTGCAAAATTTGGCTGACCAAATCCTTTCAGTGGTTTGGCTTAATCTATTTTTCCAAAGATTTACTCAAGATAACTGCTCCTAAGCCAACAGTCTCTCAAGTTCGTGGTTTTCCCATAATAAAGTCAGAGTTCACTAAAATTTTATCCAAGGGCTGTATTTTCAAATAACCCTTTTTCCTCCATACAAAAACTACTTAGAAGTATTAATACGTTACTGAAGGTCATTTAAATAGAATAAGAAATGTTAATTGGGATACATCTGTTAATTTCAAGTTGTTGGCATTTCGGGTTTTTCTTAAAATCACAAGTTCATCAAGCATTTCATCACACTGTCTTCATGATACTTAAGACCTCATGTATGAGATCTCATTATTTTCACAACATTGATCACACTTTTTTCGCATATGGAAAAGCAGTAGAATCCTTTCATATTCCTAGTCATGTTGTGTACAAAGCTAGCCAGTCTGGAAACCACTAATCACCTATTTCTGGTAAAATAAACAGATAAACAAGCAAAACACAGTCTGCTTCAACATACCTGTTTTCAACTTTGATGAAAGAGGATTTTTAAAAAACATTCAACTGCAAATATAGATAAAAATGTGAACAATCTTACTGTTTACAACAAAACTGGGAATAGATGAGGGTTCCCAGCTGTAATGCATACGTAGCTAGAGATATGGAGATCACCTCCAACAATAAAGAGGATGTTCCCTGTGTTCCCTGGTACAGTCTACCGAGGGAAGTGGTTGACTCACCATCCCTGGATGTGTTTCAAAGATGTGTAGATACGGTGCTTAAGGACATGGTTTAGCAGCAGACTGGGTAGAGTAGGGTTACGGTTGGAGTGGATGATCTTGGAAGTCTTTTCCAATCTAGATGATTCTATGATTCTTTATTTGGGGCAGCTAAGAATAGCAAGTGCACCACGAAGAGGTGAATTGCACGTTATTCTGCACAGAGCTGGAAGCTGCAACCTCTCTCTGGCATCTCTCATGATCATCACAGCTCCCAACAAGTGAATTCAGCTCAATCTGGCTGAATCTAAAGCTGCTGCACTGATGCCTTTGCTCTGTGCTCCATATTCCAATTTAAAGGGAGTGGTATCAAGATGTTCAAGTTGGCTCAAAATGTACCTATTGCTGCAGCTGACAGAAATGCCTATGCAAATAATTTGAGAAATCCTGGATTACAGGAGTTTTTCATAACCATTATCAAGATGAATTTGCAAAACAAAAAAAACTTTCAAATTCCCTCCTCCTCCTCTTCCTAAAAAAAACAATGTTCTCACCAAGACTAAGCAGACAAAAGATCACGGCATAAAGAGCTGAATTGTGTATTTACAACTGGTTTTTAATTTATTCTGTAATAAGGTAAAAATAATGTTGAGGTTGGAGATAATAGCATCTGCACCTCCATACAAGTTCTGAACCTGAATATGTGGAATCCATCTTGTGCAGACAAATCTGAGTAGCTTTAATCCAGCCACATTCAACTTCTAACAGCAGCAATGCTTCAGGATAAAACTTTGCAAAAGGCAGCCTGGTGCCCAGGGTACCAATATCAGCAGCTGAGGCCTGGGCTGCTGCCAGCGCACGGCTGCTTGTATCTGAGCCAACTTAAAGCCATGCTGCAATTGCACCTATTCTCACCGTCAAGTGACCCTTCTGGACCCAAAATGGATTATAAACTCACCCCTGTGCCATGCAAAAGGAAGGTTTGTTGTACAGACAGCTCCACAGCCTGCAGATGGGTATACAACTGTGCAGAAACGCTCTTTGTACACCAGAGTCTGCTTGCAATACAGTAGGATAAAAGCATAATATCACAAATTTGTAACAAGCAGCAGCACAAGGGAGGGCTGTTCAGTAGCACTTCAGGAGCAGATACTGGATCTGCTCAGAATTACACAGGTTTTGAAGCCAACACTGCAGCGGGTTGTCATCGTTATGCTCCTCTGATTACACGTACAACATGGCACCCACCCTATTACTCCAAGTTTTTGTGGTAAGGTCAAGATTTTATTTGTTTCACCTCCAAAGAGTATACAGTGTCTGGAGAGGCATCCTAACTTAAGAAGCACGTAGTGTGATTCATCTTTTTCCTTCCTGCTGACTTCTATTACGTGTATGGCTTAATATACAGTCAGTTGTCTGTTCCTGAACAAAACAGATTTTAAAAAAAAGTTCATCTGCCTAATATGTTGTAGGTACCTTGTGTCAGAAACCGAAACACCTGAATTTCTGTCATTTTCTTCCTCCTTAGACCTTAGGAATCTTAGACTCTCCAAGAGCAGAATATGCTTCCTCAGGCACGATTTCTGATGTTCTCTTCAAATGCTGAAGTACCAAAACCATCTTAAGATAATATAGACCATAAAATGGTAAAGCAGACACTTAAACAAAAACATATCAGGATATTACAACTGAATCTCACGTCTCAGTCATAGTGACGGATTCGCTTTACACCTCCCGCTCTTACAATTCCTCCTGTTGAGAGAATTTCTGTCCATACTGCAGTCCTAGTTAGAATTTCAATCACTTCTACTCTTGTTTACAGCAGTATTAGCTTTAATCCATTTACTCACTACTGTTAACGTGGGAGTATAGTTCTGGCGACTACTCCTTCATTATGAGGTTATTGGTGTCCTTATTTCTACTCTCAAGGTCTACGGCTTTTGCAGATATTCCCCAGTGCTTAAAGAGCTTCCTAAGCAGCTTCTGGGAACATATGTTGTTTTTACTAGCTCTGGGTAGAGTTTCACTACGCGTGCCAAGCAGACCTCCATGGGGCCTTGTCAGCAATCAACTGATTTAGTGTTCAAAATTAGAACCCAAGCCCAGCTACTTTTTGCAGATTCACTGCAAGACTCTTAATTCTTATTTGCATTCAGCATACACAGTCATAGTTCCTTGATTTTACTTACCCTGATATTTTTTCTACTGGTACATGAGAGAGGATGTAATAAAATGGGCTGGCAGATACCTGGCAGAATTGAAAAGCCTCCCCAAACAAGAAGCTCTCTTAGAAGCTGCCTTAAAGAAAATGCCGAGATATGATTTTTATTGATACAAACTGTCTATTCAACATTAACAAGAGTCTTTTCATATCAGCTGCAAGTGGAAAGTCTGAGGAATAATAGGAAGCATGGCTAATTTATTCCCAAAATAAGGGCATAATGCTATGAGGTTTTCTAGAAAGCATATACTGGATCAGTACAATTTTATTTTTTTTTAACTTTTTTCTGAGCCTTTCCAGAAATATTTCTGGTGGAGATGGAGATCCCCAAGAAGGGACTTTAAAAGTATAAGCTATTTTTTTACTATTCCTAATTAGTTTTTAGAAACTGTGTTTTTTACAAACACCATGTTGAAATTGATGCTTAGTATGGGAAAGTTAACTGCAACTCCAGGAATCCACAGCTCACACCACATCCAAGTATTCCATAGATGTTTCCTCACTTCCACAACTTTCTTTTGTGGAAGGGAGACCGAAGCAATTTTTTTTTTTGCTACAAAACTCTTTGTTTACTAGTTTAAAAAAAAAAAAAAAATCATATGAAATTGTTATACAAGTATTTACACTCAGTACATGGCAGTTACAAAATGGTGCCTTTAAAGGAGTGAGAACTCCTAATCGACGTGAAAGAACTCAGTCATCCTGAAATCTGTTTACATGCAAGATTTGAATGTGTGTTTCTGCAGAGCTGTACTAACATCTAAACCTGATTTTTCTGATTCCTTTATTGCATTTAAGATCAAACAAGACATGCCAGCTCAGAGCCTGCAAGTGAGCAACGGTCAGATTCTCTGGACTTGCACTGATTTTTCTCAACTCAGTATCTATCAGCACGGATATTCCTGAAACCAAGTTCAGCGAAAGTTTTTAGTCCTTTTCTCTGATTTGATTATTTGTAATGATGAGGATAACTCTATAAACATCAGGCTTAAAAAAAAAGCCAAGAAGCATAATCTCCCCCTACACAGTTTCTCTTAATATTCTTCTTGTTAAATTAAGTACTGTAAACCCAATTTTAAGTTTACACACAGATCTCAGAAATGTTCAAGTACTGTCCTATGCATCAGCAAGTTACTGCTGCAAGTAGTATATGCCAGGAATTCTGAAGCAGTGAGACTCAGCAAGAATAGAAATGTAGCAAAATTTAAGAATACAAGTTTCAAAAATAACAGTATTTTTAACATAAAAATGTTTCATCTGCCGCCAAGCTTATATAAGAGATGGGAAGAGAAAAAGCTTAAGACATTCTTATAAAGAGATGAGGTATTTTATGGCTTTTTAGCAAGTACAGAAGTTAGAAAAGTAAATCATATTAATTTCCATGCCTCATAGGCTATATGCAAATGTAGCTATCCTCAGTCTCTGTGCCGCCTTCGTGGCCATGCATTTTAGCAGTTATTCCATTCATTTGCCAATTCAGAGACTGCACAGTAAATACTGACTTTTTCTGTCTGTGAAATTTTCACATTTCATACATTTTAAAAATAAAGTCTTTTAAAAGAAAGGCTTTTACTTCAGTCTACTTAAGTAGTCTGAAGAGAAAGCCATGCTTATCGTGTGTCATTGTAAACTCCTTATATTTGAGGCAAATGAATGCAGAAATCCTTTATGTGGATTTATTGTCTGCCCATATGAAGTGGCAGATGCTGCATCAGCTTCTTCTAAAACTGTCAGGTGACATTCTTTTAAAGAAACACTGCAAAAGTGCATTTCGTTTACTTCATGATGGTCCCTCCAATCTCCACAGTTCCTGAGAAACACCATTACTCATTCTTTACTGACATTAATTCACCCACAGGAAAGTAAAACTTTAACCCACTGATTTGAATTCAATTTTAAAAAGTCTTAATCTGACAGAATTTTATTCCTGCATAGTGAGATTATATTTGAGTGTTTTGAAACTTCAGCATTCAACCAGTTAAAAAACAATAAATATTTTTCATAAAGTTGCAAGATTACTTATTCTTTCACTACAGTGTTTTAAATAGCATATTACATCCACAGCCAAAAATTCATAGTGGTTTTCTGACAGATTTGCCATTAAAATATTTTATAATTACTCAATGCTCTGTTATAACAGCAATAACAACAAAAAAAGAAGCAAAACTCCCTATTGATATCAGTAGGTTATAATGTCCATTTTTTACTAACATCCATTCCACACTGGAGGTAAGACTGCAAGACAGGGAAGAAGAAAAGCAAGGGAAAATTCATAGTCAAGTAATTTTGCTATTACTGATAAAAAGCCTGTACTAAGACTCTGAATAAGTTCACGACACTATTATAATATAGAGAGTAGCATTTATGGTTACGTTAATGCAATTTTTAAATTCGTGAAATGTTACACCTGTCTTTCAGTAGAAATTGTATATTATCACCAAGAACCAAAGAATATTCCTTAAGTAAAGCATTTACACCAAATACACACAAAAAAAAATTAAAAGCTGTGAACGCTCAGTCCTTTTAAGTTAGAAAGATGGCAAAAGTGAGTGTGTAAACAGGTATGTTTATCCCTCGACTTGTATGTACAACTTCATATAATACCTTGCCCAAAGATGCATCATTTACATACCTTCTCTAGCACACACCGACATTACTGATGGTAGGAAAAAACCAAGGCAAATAAAATGTGCCATATTTCGACCGAAATCTCTTGAAGGATTTCTAAGACTGTATTAACACAACACAAAAGTCGAAGTAAAACAAATGGAAGTCAAATCTCATCAGAGAGCTGATGGAGAAGGGTCAGAGTGAATTAGAGGAAGGCAGGCATCAAGTGTCTGCTAAAGAAATGATGCAGAACAAGTAATTTGCCACCAGCAATTTTATAATCACCGTTTTACAAATGAATAGCTTGTCAAGTGCTACATAGTTCAAGCATATCTATGCACTAATGAAAACATGCAGGTATTTTTGAAAATTAGTTTCTCAGAGCTCAGAATTTGATCTGAGAATTTAATTTTTAAAAAGAGTTGGGAAAGTGTTCATGAATTTGGAGATTTGAAGTATAACCCAATATATCAAATTCTAAGAACTGTCAGCCAGATTTAACCAGCAAAGAATCCAGTCTAGCAGAATATTAAAAGTGAACTGTTTAAAATATACTTTCTATTAAAAAACATTAGATTTGCTGCTGTTCTAAGAATACAGATTCTGAAAACAATTTATGTATTTTACAAAATACATTTACTCAAGCATATATATGGTAAAAAAATGCTACTTTTAAAAGTCCCTTTTCTCACTGAAACCTGGTAAAACTATTAGAATAACACTTTCCTTGTTAATATCGCATTTCACAGAAAAACTGCATTTTCTATTAGAGCAAATGACAATTAAAAGAGAACTTCTATAGAATAAGACAAAGTTATAACTTGTTCCCTGCCAACTGAGGATGGTTTACAGACAAGGTCCTGTCACAAACACTTCAGTGTCATACACAATATCTAGCCCTTATCTAAAATTAATTTTTTTTTAGTGTGCTAGTCAGACTAAAAATGACTCACAGCATGAGGGAAGATTAATCATCTAAAACATTCTGAGATTAATTATATATGGATATTTAAAACAGAGAAGTTAGACTCACAAAGAGCCTCTAACTTCAGACTCATCCCTAACCATGTCAATTTACATAACAGGTATTAATATTTATTTCTCATATCACACCTCACAGGGCTTTTTTAGTTCAGTCCCAAGTCAAGTTTTGAACTTCACATAACACTTTTTTTCCACCATATCTGTTGTAATTCTTACTAGTGTACTAACAAAGATTCATAGTTGAGTCTGCATTTGAAAATACTAGGCCCTAGCTTGCCCCTCCATCCAAGAGATCCTTTTGCCAGGATCTGCAGTAATTCCCATTGGCTTTGAAGAAAAGGAGGAAATACAGAGATTACACTTTTGGGACAAATTTGGGAAAAGGAAAAGATTCCATTTAAAAGATAGATCCGCTTCTAACTATCAGGCAAACAAGCCAGAAGACAGACATATTTTGCCTCTAATGCACATCAGATTTCAAGAGAATTTCACCAATAAACTTGGCTACAGATTAAAAATGAAAATTAAAAAAAAAACCAACAAAACACAAGCCACATTAAAAGATTTAGAAGTCATTTCAGACATATGCTACAAACTTGAGAGCAGCAAAACACTGAGGAATCGTATTTTGCAGAAATATCCAAAGCTCTATTCTAGAAGTTTTCCCATTGACCAGAAAATATACCTCAATGTGTATTGAGCATTTTTGTCCAAGCACTTGAGAACAGCCAGAGCAGGTACGCATCTAATTTTCCTTAGCTTACCAGTTGACATTTTAAAATTTTAATTTATATTTTGTAACTAAAAGAATAAGTAGAAAATGGTTTGTACGTGACAGCGGCATTTTCCATAGGATAGTACCATGGTCTATCCTGTTTCCTCTCTTCAAGGAGGCTTTCAGTAAACAAACTATGTCCTCCACTCCCAACTATTAAGTAAAGAACCTAGTGACCGGGCTAACACAATGAAAGCTACTTTTAAGACTCAGTTAAGAGTCCTTATTTAAGCAAGATGGATAAACTGAAGTTTTCCATTTCAGATTAGCATCTAGGCACTATCAGGCATGCATCTAGCTCCCAACAGCTTAAGGAAAGAGGTTCTAGGAGGTGACAAGCGCAAGCATGAAGCAGAAATCTTAGACACTTAGCTATTAATAGGTTTGGAGTCTCTCTCCATTCTGGAAGCCTTCTGGTTTCCAAGTTAATAAAAATCCCTGCAGAGATTTTTGCCACTAATATCGAAGCAGTGAAGTACTTTTGCATACCTTGATGTAGCAATTCTTATACAAGGAATGCATTGAACGACAAAGTAGAATTAGAGCAAACAAAGAAACAAGGCTGGAAGGCACTGAGCTCTGGCTGTTCCCTCTCCAATCAGAGGTAGCTCCATGAAAGTCCAAATAGCTGTGAATCCATCCTTTGTTTCTGTAAGGAATACGGGAGTACAGAATGGAACCCCCCTCACTTTTAACAGTTCAGATGTCCAACACAATTTCAGAATGTTCCCCCCCACAGAGATACAACTGAACATTGAGTTTATAAAGTATATCACTGTTCTACTTGTTCTCCCTAGAAAACTACATTCATTCAATTAGGTCATCAGAGACTGATGGGTTTAAGTATTGTGATCTGGACTTATAGACTCTATTTGGCTAATCATTTTAATAGCTTTAAAACTTGAGGTGCTTTTTTCTTAAACAGTAATCAGGCTGAATATTCAGGTAGACTCTACCCCCATACTTGACAACTGTCTGACACACGGGAAGGAGGGCCTACAAGAAAAGACAGAAGGAGAAAATCAGTGGCTTCTCTGCTACCCCCATAGAAGTCTAGTAAAAAACCCCAACTATTTATTCCCAAGCACACTCATTATATTCCAATTCTCTTTGCAAGAGAAACAATACTTTCTATCTCCAAAAGCATTATATACCTGACAAGGTGAGAATATGTCTCAGTCTGATTAGACAGACTACCTCTAGGTTCACAAGTTCGATAGATCAAAGCTAGCTGGTGTCAGATGCCTGCCTGTACAATCACGTAGGCATATTCTAAGTATCTCTTACTGTGTTCCTTGCAAAATATAGGGAGAATACGGAAAATACTCTTTAACTAAGATCCAACTCCACATTTATCTATGCTTGAATCTCTCTCGTTCAATTTTACTCAGATTAAAATCAACGAGACCCTTGATGTCTTTAAAAGAGAAACTGCAAGTTTTCTACATGCAAGAAAATGGCACCTTCAAAAAGCACTTACTAAGAGGATTCTGGCTGTCTGGTACTCAACCATCTTGATTTTTTTTTTAACTAACTGGCCTATTTTCCAATAATTTTATCCAGGCTGGAATTCCCAAACTAAATACTAGTTGAGTTGGAGGTTCCAGATAAGATGGGCAAAGCCAAGAAATGCTGAACCTATCAGCTTAAAAACCCAACTTGCTGTTTAGTTTATGAGTTATGTTCTAGTCTTCTTGCTTTCTTCTGAAATATTTTAATTTCTTCAAAAACCATTCCACAATTGCAGAGATACCCTGTGCCATGTATCAATAGAACACCAAATCAATATGAACAAAATAAATATTTAAAACACAGCATAGATAGCATATACACATACAACAGAAGAAAATGACTTTGTAAACAAAAGAAGTGCTACAAGAAGACTGACTTTGCCTACAGTGAAAGTGCCAAATACCACTCCTCTCTGCAAAGCTTACAAATTTCAAGCCACAAACAGGGTGATTGGTCCATTTACATGCTGGGAAGCTCTGTGCTTTTTAAAGTTGGCTTCTGTTGCTGTTACTTCAACATTACTTTCCCTTCAGAGTCTTCAGGCTACTCTGTTTAAAAGTTCATGGCAAATGGATCAGCTATCAATATTTTAAACATTAAAGATTCCCTTTCCTCTCTCTGACAAATTGTTTCATGTTTCTGCCATGAATTTATTATGGGAGAGGATGCCATTTTTCTTAATAACGGGTATAAATATAGAAGAAAAGTTCATATTTTAAGATTTCAGTATTTTTGCTTCAGTAGACTTCAGTACACTGATTAAAGCCAGCCAAGAAGCAGCTACTATAACAGATCCATCAACTTGACAATCTGAAAGACAAATTTCCAAACCAGAAGGTCTGCTTATAGACTGTTACGAACAGGAGAAAACTCAATCTTGAAACCCTTTCATATGTGGTTTAGCTTTACACCCTAAGGTGTAAAGAAGTCTGCATGTTTAAATGTGATAATGCAAGAACTGTTTACTGAAGTAACGTAGGGTAATTTAATTACAGCAAAAAAAAAAATTTCCAAGATCTCAAAGTAATGAGGAACCTGTGACACAAATCCTAATCTGGCATATGACAGCTGCAGAATGAATTCAAAAGATTTTTACCAGACTAATTATCTGTTAATGGCCAGGCTCAGCGGGACACAACAAATTCCCAAGGTTTAGGTTCCAAGTCATGTGATTCGATCTTTAGAATGGCAGATGGCAGACAATGACTGCATACCGCTCTTTTATTCCACGAGCTACACACACCATTTCTGTAAGCCGGCACTAAAATTATTGTAATCGTACATCAACAAAGATACAACGCTACCACTGGTGACACTCCTATTTTTGCAGCAATTGCTTCCCACGCTGTGCAACATGCCATTTTTATTCAGTGCCTTCAGCTCTTGGTGTGCGCAGACAAAAATTGAAAACCCAGTCGGGTTTATCCTCTCTATAGATCCACAAAAACTCCAGCAAGTCAGATGTCACAGGTAACAGGACACACATGCTTGCTTTTAGCTAAAATATCTTTTTTTTTTTCTGTTGCCATCCTCTAAAAGTGTAGACTTTTCAACAGTGTTTGATTTTGTGTTATTAGAAACACTGTATTATTTTAACATCCCACTTCAGCAGCCTGTTAGTTGGATGACAGTGGGTATTACTAATTATGTATCTAAACCTTACCTCACTGGAAAAGATTAAATTCGCACCCGGTAGACCCCAGCCATTACATTCTCAGTAACCGTACACCATATCCCCAAAGCTGGAATTATTTATCCCTGTGGGGTGAGAGACATACAAGTTCTGTATTTATTGATCTCCAGAAAGTAAGACTAATAAATACACACGGGTTTCCCCTCCCCCCAGCAAATTCTAAAGGCCTTTGTTTCAGAGAGCCAAGTTTTCCAGTGCTAGACTGTGGCTATTTCACATGGCATGACCTTTATTTTTTCGCATGTGCAACTTTCAGCTTTGAAAAGCTTCCTCAGCATTATTGTTCACTTCCAGTTTAAGAAACTCTTCTGAGATTGCTCACTAGATGTTCAAAGGTTGTTTCTTTTTTAGTACTTTTTCTGTAGCACCTTAAGAATCATAATCTTGTTACTTTCAATTAAAATCCTTACCAATTTGCCTTTTTTTTTTTTCTTGACTGGTAATATGATCCTCTGACAACCGTGATAAAAAATGAAAATACTTTCGAGCGTAAATCCTAAACCACACATTATCTGCCTGTGGCTTTTGCATGACTACTTGTAATGAAAATGCTTGAGAAAGTGTTCCATGACAAGATTTGTAGCTGGAAAAAGATCTCTGTATTTTCATATTTAGAGTATTTTCCAGACTCCTGCATCTATGACAGAGCACAGTTAATTTCAGGTTAGTTTCAGATAACCCTTCCATAAATAACTACAGATGGGAATATTTCTATGTCCATGGACAAGGCCAAAATGATCTCCTCTGAGTACACTATTTCCTCCTTTCTTCTAGCAATAAATAACCACGGCTTGCAGTTCTGAATGTATTGAACAAAAATATCATGTAGCAGTGTCCATGGATGAATTACAGACTTCCCCAAGATACAGCCCACTTTAACGCTTTTGTTTTTCTTAGACTTGCAAGATGTATATCCCACACTGACTACACAGACATCTCTCCACAGTTGCTCTCTGACACAATTCTAGCCTCTAGCACAAGCCCAACTTCCCCTAAATTATGTTTCATATGAAGTATTAGGAGAGGTTTGCTATCATTTGGGTAAAATTTACTCTAATCGTAAACCCTGCTGTATGTATTCTGCGGGACACAGCTGTGTATACATGCATATTTTAACGTTAACTGGAATTCAGATTTTTGTTACTTTAGCTCAACTGCTCTTCCAAAGTTGTAAATAGCCTTCAGTTAATGAAAACACTCAAAACCAAGCACATACAAAATTTTTCATAAGCCCCAGAGGCTGTTAGACCCCATTTATCTGCTCCAACAAAAATCTCCTCTTCATTAATCTTCATTTTGCAGTGGCTATTTACCACTGAGTTACACTGGATCTGATTAACTTTAAGCCTTTTTTTTTTTCCCCTGTACACAGGGAAGACACAGAAGTAACTTCCTTTTTCTTTGCTGCTAGTTTTTTTGTTCACCCCCCTGAAAACTTGCTGATGATCTTTCCCTAGTCTAAGCAATCCTATTTCCTTCAATCTTTCTCCACAGAACGGGTTTTCTCAATTCTTTTTACTGTTCTCTGGACTCTCCATAACAAGGCTGTCTCTTGCTGCTATCATTTTTTTTGAGTGAGACAAAGTAGAATGGCCACCTGACATACATCAGAAACAAGATAACTGGCCATAACTTCTGTACGGATGTTGGCTTTCCCCTCCTGTGCACAACCACTTACACCATTAATTCATCTTCAGCTGTAACTCTTTACCACTTCAACCAGAACTACTTGCCATTTTCTGTCTGCATTGTTAATAACGAGCAAGTCTAAGATCACTCAGCCTGCTTTGTCCTAAGCTATTTCTGCAGCCTTTCAAGATTATTCTCATTTTTTGTTGTCCAGCTTTCCTGTAGCTCATCTGTTTGGTGTGTTCTTTGTATTTATTAAGCATATCTTCCATTCCATCTTCCAGGTCATTTACAGTGTCTAGTAAAGACACATATTCATTGACCCCTACTCAATGTAAAATTCCAGTTTGGCAGTGAATCATCAATAATCACTCAGAACAACAGTATTCCAATAGTGCATCCAGTGAGCAGGGCATTTTTTCTAGACCATGCTTTCCTAGCTGACTGATGTGAAAAGACAGTGTCAAAAAGCTTACTTCAGATACAAGGAAGTAGCCCCTATTGTTTCCTTCCTTTTGCCTCTCTCCCCAGTCAAGTCATTGTTTCATAATTTATTAAAAAAAAAAAAAAAAATCAACGGCAACAATAAAAATTCAGCACCCCTCTTCCCCAAACCCCACATCATACACCCTGTTGAAGCATTTTGTGTCCTGAGTTCCACCCAAACCAGCAAGCTCCCTGAACAGATGGGCGCTGCAGCAGAGCCCTTCTATCCTGAACACACCAAGGTGACTGTACCAAATAACGTGAAACTTTTCAACTTCCAGGTAGTGGAGGGGTTCCACTGTTACGTATTTACTCATAAAAGGGGAAGAGGATCCAGCCAACCATCAGCAAGTAATTCACAGTGTTGCTTCCTCAATTTTTTTCCCTGTAAGTGTCAGAGTGCTCAACCTTAGGGACACTCATTTCATCCAATGAACATCAGCTATAGGATGATTAGACTCTTCCTGGACTCCTCTAGACTCTTTGCCAAGGCTTCCCTATGCCTTGGAAAGTAATCTTTAGCTATTCCACATTGGTTTTGTCTCACATCCATCCAGTGAATGAGAAACATGGCTCTTGACAACATCTAGTATAAGATTTTATGATTTAATTTCCCAGGCCACTTAAGTGTGTCCCTGTTCTCTTAGAGTTTCTATTCTCTCTCTTTTAAAGACAGTCTAAATGTTACTTCTGGTTGCACTTCCATCAGTATGTTTTACTGATTCTCACAATATTAGTTGGTGGACTCATGTCAGCCAAAAAACCTCAAACCCTACCAAACTCAAACCAGCAATATACATGCCTCTTTCAAGTCGATATTCTACTCTTACATTGCAGTGCTATCCACTGCTGCATCAAGAGTTCTCAAAGGTAATGGTCCTGATCCCATTCTACACACACTCTGCTGATATTTAAGTCTTATAAAGCAATATAAAGACTGCAGCAATTCCCTGCCTTCCATCCCGAGCAGACATAACTCTCATTTGTGTAATTCACCGCATAATAAGATTACCTTGCTTTTTTCTTGTGGACATCAGCCACAACTCCTGTAAAGCCTTTCTATCCACATACGTAGTCTTTTAGTAGTTATATCATCACTCAAATCCATAGTGTCAAGTCACCAAGGAGTCTGCTGCAGTTTGGGGAATTTTAAACTGCTTTCTAGAAGTGACTGTGCCTCTTCTGACCCTCAGCCTTCAAGATGAAGGTAGGATCATTACTATTCAAAGTCTTGAAGCTAGGCGAGGAAGGACTCCTTGCCCACAAATGCCCAACTCCTGTGAGATCTGCAATGCAGAGAACTGCTCCCTTTGCAGCCACCACTGACATTCCTCTACAACAATATCTAAGCCTTTTTAAGATTCATGAAGAACGCAAGGGCTTAAGGATTTTTTCCACTCATGCTTGCAGGTTAATGCAACATTTCAATTTAAGGTGTTGTTTTAAACTTCAACGGTGGAGCTTTCTAAACTGCCTGTAGCAGAAATGCAAATCCGTGCCACTTCGATACTGATCTATACTAGATCAGACCCTGAGACATAAAATAAAGACTTTATTGGCTTCAATAGATTTCAACTACACATAACACCTGCTAACATGGAAGCAAGTTTCTATTACAGTTGTTTTGCAGCCTGCAATGAGGTATCAGACAGTGATGTAGTAGTACAATTAAATGACACTTAAAAAAAAATATACCTAACTCCTAGTGCCTGGATTCTTAAAAAAAAAAAGAGAAAAAGAAAAAAGTGTATTTGTGCCAAATAAGGTACAGTTGAAAACCAAGTGGACTTTCCACCGTCACTAGGTAGAAGATAACTGAACTAAATGTATAAATATTTTCTACAACTCTGTTAACTGCAATAAAATTACTTTTAAAAAGTCTCATCCAAGTATGACTTTGCATACATAACTGGAAAACTGAGAAAAACAAAAGTCATATGTTCCATAACTTGTCTCAGTACTTAAGTGTCAGCTTTGGCTGAAATTAAGATTCTAGTATCATTAATGATGATTTTCAGATCGGAATGACAGAAGCCTGTGCCAAAAGAATTCATCAAGAATACAGGGAACAGCAGTTGTACTAATATACAGGATCTCTCTTGCTCATCCCTTGTTTTGGTTTCTGCCCTCAATGATGGGTATGTTAACAGCTCCAGATAATCTCCTTAGTATTTCCACTACAAAGAAAATACAAAATTCACTTGACAGAAACTACTATCTCTACTAAGAATTTCCAAATCTGTAACTGGAAAATTAAAAAATCACTGAGAAGACAGCACGTTAAGTCTGATGAATACTTCCAAATATACAATCTGTTTACTTCAGTCATTCATTTACTTTTAATAAGCATCTTACGAAGAACTTCATTAACAGAAAATCAGGAAGTTTTTCATTTCAGATATAGGCAACGCGCCCATCAAAAAAGGCCTTTAAAATAAGGCCTATTTGTGGTATTTTCTCACTATTTGGGGAATGAAGCATAGAAAAGGTGGCTCATCCACCTTTTCAATCCTGTTACGGGTATTAATCCATGAAACTGCAACAAAAGCCAAGCTTAAAAAGTCACCATCTTCCTGGAGTGAAAATTTAATTTTTTTTTGCTTCAGAGTTCTGTGTGGCTTTTTGTGTTTCTTACAAAAAATTATACCACCTGCCTTCCCTGACCCCCACCCCACCTTATAATTCTTTTAAGCAGTTAGTGAAGGTAATTTACCATTAAGTTGCTACCCTACACTTCATGGTGATTGAAGCTTGAAGTTTTTTTAGCAAGGTAGAAACACTCCATTCTCTTCCAAGATAATGAAGGGTTAACTTCCTGGCTGGAGAAGTTTCAGTCTGGCTGTCCTTGCTTCACAGTAGGATAGTGACAGAAAAACAGCCAAGTAAGGAGAACACTTTGGTCAAGCAAATATATTAAGCAAACCTCAATGTCAGAAGCACAAAGACTGGAATAGCAGAAGCCTGCACTGCAAAGTTAAAACCTAGTTACTTTTACAGGAATATTTTTCCTCACATCGAAACCATCACAAAAGTCTTGTGAGAGTAAAAAAAAATTGTTTGCTTACCAGCTTAAAAGTCAGCCTTGCATCAATGTAATTAAATAATTCTGTATTTGAGGCTACAAAACTCTAATGTGCTAAGTTACCACATTCATATTGAAACTGAAGATAAAGGGAAACTGGAAAATGTTGTAAGATCTTACAGTTAAAAACTAGATAACTGTCGTCATACACAAGAATCAAGGAAGATAGCTGACATGGATGTTATTTTCTGTGTTACTATTATTATCATGATGTTGCTAAAGTCAAGATTAATGAAGTCAGAAGAGTAAAAAAATTTTGAGGCCATGCTTTCTGTTGTACTGCTAAAAATTAAGGTTTCGTTGTAGATCATTGGTTTCATGATAATTTCTTACTACATATCTTAAACAGTTCTATTGGAAAACAAAAATCACCCCAGAAGTTAACAGAACACCACATTTGCTAATAAAAGGATACAAATTTTATGCATGCATGTTTTAAACGCCTAAATTTCAGCATCAATTCCATATTCAATGGAAAATACAACCTAAACCTATTCAGTCACAAAACCTGCAAAAATTTATGTATTTCCTCAGAGATATGAAGGAACAAGGAAAAGAAAAAAACAAAACCCTGAGAAACACAAGAGCTACATTTAGAGGAACACAGACATTTACAAAATGTCTTTTTTTTTTTAATGGTTGCCTTTCAAGCTGTGCCAACACTAAAACGAACATAAAAGATCTGCCTCCCTAGCAGATTTAGAAGAATAAGCAATTACTACATTAGAGAAAATAGGCTCAAAGATTTCCACCAATTGGTAATTGGCAGCAAAACAACTCTTTATTTGCCAAACTCCACAGAGCCCTTGGGCAGCAACCTCTACATATACCAGCAATGAACAAAGACAGAAAGAAAGAAAAATCCCTATTACCTCACACTGGGGTCAGCCCTTCACTTTGGGAAAAAGAAACAAACAAATAAAAGCCTAGAAGTCTCTATCCTCCTAGACAAGCAGGAGGCAGCTTTCATTATTAGGGTGTTTAAAGCCATAGGTCTTCTATCTGGGGCACTATATCCCTTGACCAGTTAAATCACAATTACCCTTCAGTTGTGCAAGCAAAGGCTCCTTCCCAAAGTCTGTGGAAAAGCAAAAGGCCTCTCTTCCAAATGGGAGGCCTCCACATTTATGCACTACTACTGTTGAAACTATAGAGAGGCAGCAGTAAGGAACAGCTCTTTGCAGGCTGTTAGTAGTGAGGGGTTTTCTCAGCCCTGCTTGAGAACATTTGCAGTCCAAGTTTGATTATGGCAGGAGGAGGTACTGCTGCAATTAGAAATCTTACACTTCTCTTGGAGCCTTACCAATGACTGGTCATCCTCACTGTGGACTGAAGACAGCCAGCACCCACCACGGGTGACAGTAATGTGCAAGATTCAATGTTAATTAATTTTATTGATCCCTGATGCACTGGTGCATCTTCCACAGACCAGTGAGTTTCTACTGTATTAACAGCGCAATGGAAGTGAATCTGAACTGAGAATCCTAGCTTTTGCAGTTTCCTTTCCTGACTCTGCTTGCTTGAGAAGATTAAAATCATCTTATCTGAGACAGTAGCAGAAGACTTCATGGGCAGAAGAGACTAATTACTGTACAATAAATATCTTCAAAGCTATTTTGAATTAAAGATGACTAAATCACATTTTGGATGTTCCAAGAAAGGATTCTCTCTTAACAAGTCATGTTAATAAATCTCATTAAAAATCAGACCTAATAGAAGAACTAAAGAACACATTATAGGGCCACCAAATACTGAAAAATCAGGAATCTCAGCAATACATTTGCCTTGCTATATTTAATACCAAGGACAGAAGTTCTTTTCAAGTACTTAATTAAAAAAGTGTATCCACAGCACACAGAACAGAACCAGACAGAAGGTCCTATTGAGACAAGTAAGAACACTTGTTCTGCAATTCATTTCCTAGCAACTTTCAATGCAAAAACGTGCTTTTAAAATAGTCTATAGGATTACAACCATTATAAAAAGCTTGACAATAAAAATTCTGACATGTTTGAACACAATTGAAACTTTTACAAGTAATTTATGCAAATATACAGGTATATATGCGTGCAAAAACACTGTTGAATGAGCAAGGATCCTAGCATTTAGTCAGCAATACAATAGTCCAGGTACCTGATACTTAATGTGATCTACTTTGCAGTCTGTGTTGCTATGACTAAAGTCATAGTGATGTTAAAGTTTCACATCAGCGTCAAATAAAAGTATCGAGTTTCAAAGTCCTGTGCCATGAAGGGCTGAGTCATTAATCTTGCTGATCAATAAATAGCAAATGTATTCCTGGCACTTCAACCTGGTGCAACAGAACATTCTGTGGGCGCCTCTTTTGTATTTCTGAGTGGAAATAAAAGACCTACCTGGCAGCATGGTTTTGCAATGGTAAAACTAAAAGTGAAAGGAAGTTGTAAAGATACGACCCCCACCCCAGAATTATTCATTTCAGATAAAAGTCTTGACCTTAGATCATGTCAGTTACTAGATCCAGAAAGACATTTCATTCCTTTGGCTACTTAAATAGCAATCTGTGGAAGTGAATGCAAGGAGACAGCACTATTTTTGTTATACCAGACAGTCTGAAAACATGACTCTGCTTCTGAAAACATGTTAGTATTTTTAAAAGTTTGCTTTAAAATAAACTGTATTCCTCACAGGCACTTTTTTTAGCAATGCAATGGAGTTCATATATGAAATAGACATTGTTTTTAAACTTAAAATAGAAAGTAGTCAACTTCTTTTGCATTAGAAACAATCTTATATTTTTGGTAGATATTAATATTCTAATACAAATTTTAGAAGTAGCCATTTGTTAAACTGTCTTTATCCAGAAGCAAGTTAAAGCATATAAAGTAACAAGAATTCAAGCTACGAAAATAAAAAGGTTAGATTAAACACAATTATTAGATAGTCACAGCAATTTATTCTCCTACCTGCTTTCCATCCAGTGTACAAAGTCTCTTGACTACACCCGAATCTAACTTAATGGCTTCTGTGATGTCAGTCAAGACCTGTTCAAAGGAGTGAGCAGTCTTCTTATTCAGCAGAATTCTCACAGCTTTCCGTGGTTTTACTCCACTCCTAATAACAGTCACTAATTTGGGTTTAATGAAATCTTTATTCTCCTTCACTTCACTCTTTGTCGTTGTCAAAGATGTCAAGGATCGAGAGGACCCAGTCCTTATGTTCACACACCAGTTTGGATTGACATTCTTGGTATAATCAACTTTGCGGTATGGTTCATTGGATGCACATACGTAACTTTCACCTGAAAAGAAAATGACATTTTCATAATTTAAGTGGCTTTGCAGCTGTTTTTTGACAATTTGAAAGAAAAAAGAAAAGTCAGATTTTTCAGAAGGAGTGTTTTTCCTGTAGTTCAACTGCAGGATATTTTAAATGGAAGATTATAAATTATCAGAGCTTTCTTCCCAAACAATACTTTCATAGAGTGGTTTCAACAGGATTCAAAAGACCTCTGGTTAAGAAATAAAAAACAAACAAGCAAAATAACCAACAACCAAACAGTAAAGGGTTAATAGGGGGCTGAAGATATTTCCCATTTCTTTTGGATCAGAAGTTCTGACTACAGAGTCATTTTGCAAGTGCTTAAATTTCTTGAGCTCACATTACATGACATTAAGAGCATTCTCATATAACGTTGTGCTGATTCAGCCATCATCATTTGATGCTGCCATCAGTTGCCTGATCACACAGGCCAACACCGAACTCACCAACATCCCCTCACAAGTCTTCTTTCACAGTCCCACCATAGGTTCCTGTGGGCCCAGCTCCTCCACTGTGGTGCCAGCATCGCCTGCTGGACACAACAGACAGAGATGGCTCCTCA
>JAVSBS010012150.1:0-18202 GCA_033124195.1 Coracias cyanogaster
CTGCCAAGCAGGACCGTAGAATCTAGGGCAGGTTACACAGGAACGCATCCAGATGGGTCTTGAAAGTCTCCAGAGAAGGAGACTCCACAACATCTCTGGGGAGCTCATTCCAGTGCTCTGTAACCCTCACAGTGAAGAAGTTCCTCCTAATGTTGAGGTGGAACTTCCTGTGCTCTAGCTTGCATCCATTGCCCCTTGTCCTATTGCAGGGCACAAGAAAAACAGTGAATAGAGTCCTCAAGTAGAGATTTCACGTCCAATGAATGTGAGATTATTTACTTTTATTTACATGGAATATGAAAAATATCTACATAGATTTATTGACAGGCTAGCTAATATACTCAGTGTATACTGTTAGAAGATTGTCATGTATAAATCAGACCCCAGAAAGCCAGCAGAGAAGAAATTAGTATCGCAATACATCTTGGAAAGAGTAAAGTATTATGTATTTCTTCAGCATGCTTACTTCTTTTTTCTTCCTGTTGAATCTGTTTAGATGTTCTAATATTGCACATGTATCAAGCCAGTTTCTGACAGCAGTCCTCTTCACTGTGTTTTTCTTACTGTTTCAAAATTTTATTTACTTTTCTGCCAAATTCATCCTATTAAATGCCCCACAGAGTGAACGGCTCAGGGTAATGTAGCATAACTTACAGAGTGTCAAAATATGACAAGATTTTCTAGTGATCTGTAAATCAGAGGGCAGAGATCTGGTGTCTTTGAAGAGACGTGATTTTTTTTTTTTTCCCTCGGAGTTAAAGACATTCTATAATCCTGCTTAATTCCTCTTCTCAGGTGTCAAGACTCATAATTTTTCAACTGATGACTTCTAAAAGAAAGTGTATCTGAGGAAAAATAAACTTCTCTTTCTGTAAGTGTAAGCAACAAATAGAGTTGCTGATAGAGAATAAGAATTGCAGAAATCTGGAATCACATCTAGCAGGGACAGACTATTTTGTCAATTTGTCTGTAGATAACATGAGCTAAAGATCTCATACCAGTGGTAATGCTTTAGGAAACATCCTGTGATTGCTGGGAAAGGGCCAGAGATGTTAGTGAATGAAAGCAATTCCTTATTCTATGCTTTAAAATATCTTATGATTTTATTCTGTGTTTCAGGGAACACTATTTGTCCATTTAAGTCACAATCCACTCTTGATAAGTCAGTGAATGACTTTGCTGTAGCTGAGACTGCTGACAAGACCAGGCATGGACATTCACAGTCCCTTCAGATGCAGAGCAGGTGCAAGGCATGGCTCACATGGATCTCTGGCATCTTTTTCACTGTTCAAAGCAGATCAGCCTGGGCACGAGACTTTGGCTTGCACACAGGAGTGAGATGATGTCAGGCCAGCTTGGATTGCTGGTTCTGGCTTTTGGACCACAAGCAGCTTCCCTGAAGTGCTGCTACCCTTAAGAGCTGCAACATCTTTTATTTGCCACTAAGTGGAGTCCTTATCAAGACTGCAGATGTACAAGGCTTGATTCCCCAACCTGCTGCAGCATGACATTTTGCTCAGAGCAGCTTTGCAGTAAAGCTGTGCCTGGCATTGCAGCTAGACAGTCCAGGGCATGAGGGAGTGCAGGGCTCATCAACAGCGTACCACAAATACAGGGTTACCTTTCTGGGCACTGTTGTCAAATCCATAGTTTCTACTAATTATTTAATGTAGGCTTTTATTATTATTTTTTAAAAATTATTATTTAGTAAATGAGAAGCCTGCTTATAGAAGAATATTAATTTCAAAATACTTGTATCTTTACTCATTAGAATTCACTGTCACTTTCTTTGGACAATGTCCTGTGTCAGATACTCACCTTGAGTCTTATTCTGTGGCCACAATTACTACATTAACCCACTTGGAAAGCTTGGTTAATGCTCCCATATATTCAACTCCAATGGTCAATTAGATGACTGCTTCCAGTAGGTTGTTGAAGTTGCAGCTAGTGTTCCAAAACAGGGTCTAAACCAGATGTGAGGTTCCAAGTAATTGGCTTCCCATGCCCTCAGGAAATCAGTTGTAGTGTCAGTGTGAAAAAAAACCCAACCCAAATAACCACCAATGAAACAAAATAAATCAATTGAGAAGAGAAAGTAAGGAGAAAGGATCTGAAAACAGTATTTCCCTCCTTTTCATACTTCTGAGTGGCTGTGTGTATATGTTGTTTGTCATCCTGTGGTTACTTATCTTCTGTCTCCCAGTATCAAATTCCCTCTGAAGACAGCTCTCTAGGACCTCTGCTTCTTGTTAGTATCTTAACCCCTGCACATTTCTTGACAATTCCCTATTTTACTTGATCTCTTCCTGATGAGACTGATGTGCAGGGGTGCTCAGTAAGGGCCCATTAGTTGCTGGTGTCTGCAAAATCAAATTGCCATGGAGGAGCACATGTGGATCCAGTCTCTTCCTTCACATCATTCCTGTCTGTGCAAAGAGACAGAGGCAACAGAGGAGAGAAAAACACCGCGGGTGCTTCACCTGGCATATGAGGAAAAGTAGGGGATGCTGCACATGGGATGAAGCAGTTCTCCATCCATTCTAGTCAGTACACAGGAGCAATATCACTCAGAGATATTAATAATGTGAAGTTCAGCAAAGTAATTGCAAAAATAACAGTTATAATTCCTAACATACAGCATCTGTGCAAATCTGCATGATGCTGGAAATGTCAAGATCTTAGCTGGTAGAATTGCATTTTACTTCAGAGTCTTATATAAACAATCAGTATATAAAGCTTCAGTACACAACAGATACATTGTGTTCTCCCACTGGGATGTGTTACTTCCATGTCACACTAGCTGTATTGTGAAACAATGTGTCACTTCAGATTTGTAAGCTTCAAGAATATCTAATTCCGAATTTAGGAGGGATTTCAATCATGCTTGAACATACATATTATTTTCTGAAAGAAAAGTGCAAGTGGAGCTTCTTTCTTCTAATGCTAAAGTAAGTAAGAGAAGGCATGACATAATTTAAAGGTTAAAAATTTTAGAATTTGATACATCCTGTGAACAGGAACCTTTTACCATATCATTATAGGAATAAGGAACTGAAGGCCTTGCCCAAAGGCAATGTCAGCTAAAACTAAGCAGCTGCTGACAGTTATGACCACTTCTAAAGTTTCCAGCAGTGATGATAATTTTATCCCTCCCCTGGGCAACCTACTCAAAGCTTCTATACTAATAATGTTGTGATTTGTAACATCACCAGATCCTCAGGACATCTGGGCTGAAGCTGTCCATGTCTATGGTAGTAATAAGCTCTTGGTTACTCCAGAATGGGCTGGTGGTGACTATGTTCAAACTGCTTCATGGGAATGGTCCCTTGAACACAGGACATGCCGAACTGGACCCAGGAATCCTTTACAGGGAGAGATTGCTGGCATGCATGAAGGACATGCATACATCCACTTACAGGATAGACAACCCTGCAATAAAAAAGATATATATAAGAGATGAAAATAATGTGTGGGGTTGTCCTGCAGCCCAAACATAACCTTCGGTTTTGATCTGAAATCCACAATGTTGTTTTATGCAGTTAGGTAGAACTTGTGCATGACTAATTGATGTTCGTGGTATAGGAAATGATCTTGGAAATATTAGCTCATCTTCCACTGTTTACCTGCCTCTTAATGAAGAGTCTGACAAAATGTTACTGAAATGAGCATATTTTAAATAGTGCATGTGAACGGTTTTGTATAAAGAGTTCTGCAGTGACACTGCCTCACATAAAATAGCAAGGAAAGTATATTCTCCACTGAAGCTTTCTGGAACAGACTTAAGTTTCATAGACTGTGATGTTGCCAAGAAAAAAAAAAAGAAAGATTAAATGCACATTGGCTTCATAAATATGAGAATTCAGCTAAGTTAAGAGCACTCTATACATGTAGTGATATGAACAGCATCCATGAAAGTGTACTTTGATGGACGATGTGCCTACTTAGGGGAATGTTTTGAGATAAGTGTCAACTGGAAAAAGTATGACGTTGGCTGCAGAGAATGTAGTCTTGGAAAAACCTTCAGCTGGGAACTGGCTGTGACATGAATTTGAAGTCTTGACCAAAGCTTACCAGCTTTCAAGAGGTAGTTCAGATCATCCTAGCAGTTTTTAATGCTATATATTGTGACACAAGCTCTTGTATCTGAGGAGATAAAAATATTTTTCTAGATGTTAGTTAGACTTCACGACATCACCATCTTCTGCAGATGTAAAAATTAGAGTCTTGATTGGAAAGGAGGAGAGGCTAATAGGTTGCACAAGGCTAGATCTGGGAACAGAAACTCTAACCTTTAACTTATTTTGTGTTTGTGTATGTTGAGAATCAGGGCAGATTGAGGCAGTGCAAAATTTTCTTACTCATCACAGAGATTCTGGTTTTGTCCATGGGAATCTGGTTAGAGATGACCAGCTCATTTCACAGCTGTCTGTCAAATGGATGCTTCTAAATATAGCTTGTTCCTACATTCTTAATTATTTTTCTCTTCCTCTTCCATCCTTTTAACATCCATCAGTTGCAAAGGTAGGAATGGAAAGACTCTGCTTTGCAGGTTCCCAAGTTTCCTCTTTGTCTGTGCTTTAGAGAAGAAATTGACAGGTTTTTTGTTAATAATGAAAAGGAGCACTTAGTATTTTTTTTCTGCATTAGCTAATTCCCCAGGCTATTGACAGCAGTGGGTGTAATCCAGTTTTCCTGTCTGAAATGCCCAAGTTGAGTAATTTTTTCTCATTTTTCTCACTTTGTCTCAGATGTCTTTTTAGCAGAGAACTAAGCAGTATATTGTGTGCTTCTCCTCTCTCTACATGTTGCTTGGGATACATATCCCCAGAAAACAGCTTGATACATTTATGCTAGGTGTTTACCTCTTCCCCGAGAAGGCAGGACTTGACAAGAAGCATTAGATGCCTTCAGCATTTTGTGCTCTGCTCTCTTGAAGTCTTTTTAAAGATGTTTATATGATGCTAGCAGTGGCTGCAGATGACTGGCTGTCTTGTTTTAACAGTCAAGGTGTTTGTGGAAGACCAGCAATGGGTAAATGTTCTTGCATCTAAATCCTTCAAAGTTCCCTAAACGGGGTGTCTGGCTTACCATAGGTGAGGACACTCTCCACCCTCTTTTCATGTCCATGCAGTAAAGAGTAGGTGAGTCAGAGAGAAGAGGCACGAGGGAAGCTGGTCTAACTGCATGCCCATGGCTGGTGGCTGGGCTAAAGCAGGGCTGGAGCCCTGGCCTTAGCTCCCTGTGGCACGTGTGCTGTGTGTAACTTCTCAGAAATAAAGAAACCAAGCCCTACAGTTTTGTAGTTAAGAGATTCCTTTGGTAACAGTCCATGTGAATGTCTGTTCTCTCTATCACCATCTGTGCTGTGGAATATGAAATGTCCTTCCTTTTTCAGAAAAAGAGGTTTGATGAAACAATTGTAGTTGATGTAAAGAGACTTCAGTTACTATGTACTTCCCACCCCCATAGAAACTGACAGGTAGGTCAGGCCATGAATCTGTACTGGGAAGTTGGCATTAAGACCTTTTTCAGATGTGGCATTTTTCACACAGCCTTGTTACCCATATTTAAAACCATGTTCTGGACCTTATCAATCCACAGGTAGTGGGGGAAGGAAACATTCTTAAATATGTTTTCTGCCAACCTTTCTGCTTCAGTGTCCTTCTCTTAAATATTCAAGTCAAATGTTGCATTTAGATACAGTAGGGAGTTAATATAAAGAAAGGGATTCAAAAGGTGTAGAAAATTCTTATAGAGTCATAGAATATCTTGAGTTGGAATGGACCCATAAGAATCACTGAGTCCAACTCCCTGCTCCTCACAGGACTATCTAACACTAAACCATATGACCATCATCCAGACTCTCCTTGGAGTATCAGCCCATGGAAAATATTTTGAAGCATTTCTTTCTGGAAGGTGGTATATATATATATACTTTTTTTATAAGGAAGGAAACAGCGATAAAGCAAAGGAAGAAAACAATGACTCATCATAGAGATAATATAAAGAACAGGCATTTTCCCAGATATTTTTATAACTATATACCGTTATCCAGGAAGCATGGCTGGAAGAGTTACATTTTTCTTAAACAATCAATTATTTAAACAATAGTACAAAGATGTAGTTGATTATTTCCAATAATTACTGAGGCTCAGTTAACAAGAAGCAGTTAAAGGGTAGTACAAAAGGTTGTTGAGAGTATCTGTAGATCAGGGTTTGACACTATTTACACTTGAATAGTCTTCTCCCTTTATTATTTTTGTTGTTGCCGTTACAGAAAGAAAACAAATTCCTAAAAGGCACAGATAGTAAAGAGTCTTTTAAATTTGTATAGCAGAAATAAAAGAGGAACATCAAACATGGAAAACCACATATGATTTTATGGATGGAATAATACAGTAGCAATGTAAAGAACTGAGGTATTAATTTGGAGTATGTTTAGGCAAGGCTTAAAGATGTTTTAGCCTCAGCTGTCCCCACACTTAATGAAGTGAGGCTTGTCTGATACTGAACACTTCAAGTAGTGAGGGTCTGATAATGGTCCAGTGGCTTCCTGTGTCAAATGTTGTAAGTGTACCTCTTAGCCAATAGAATATGTTACTCAAAGCATGTTTTGGAGTATATCACCTTTGCAGAGTTCAAAAGGGAATGTATAAACTAGATGGCCCTATCAGATAAACAGAATTTTTCAGAATTTTTTGGTTTGAAATGTTTCCCCCACTCCTGCTCAAGATGAGATCACTGCTGGTTGTTAATTGCATCTGCCAAATCTAAGAGTTAGATCAAAGATAAGACTGCCAGGATTATTTACTTTAATTAAAATGGTTTCTTGAATTGAGCAATACTGTTACGTTTAAATCCTGTTCTTGCTGTGCAAGCATACAACATATAATGACTTTAATAACTTTCTGGTAACTGCTAAAAAATCAGACAATTAATGAAGTAGGTATTAAAGGAACATCTCTTCACATCCGTCAAAATGTAATGCTGTTTATTATGATCTTTTTATTGAATTATATGATCCACAGTTTTCCCCTCTTAAAGCCAATTAAATTTATTGTTAAATCTGATGTAAATATATGTAACTTTGCTTTCCAGTATTCTAAGATGTTATGCATCTTGCATGATTTCTAGAAGAATATCATTAAAGATGTAGTTGCTACATGACATTTTTCAGTCCTTCAGTCTCAATATAAGCACATATGATAAAGCTGATTTAGTTTCACTAAGCATCCTTTCCTTGCTGTATTTTCTGTACTTTCTCAATGTAATTAACACTGTTGAGCATTCTACAACAACTAAGTTATTTTATTAAGATTAAAATAACAAAATCTTGATGTATTTCTCTCTTACTGATGTTATCCTAGTCCTTCATGGAGCTATACTTTCATTGCATTTTGTTTTCCTTTTTGTTCTATTTTTTTACAGAGTACATGACTTTGTCTTTATATGTGATAAATTCTAGATGCAAAATCAATATGGCCATCCTATATTACTAATTGCATTATATTGCTGCTAGCATGATACAGACTAGATCATATGGACCAAGTTATTAATCTTATCACAAATATTCACAGGTTTTTTTCAGAACATGTAAGCCAGTGGTATGAAAATATGACAAATGGCTTTTTTTTACCCCCCAAAAAGTTGCTGATATTTTATAATTTTAGTTTAGTTAATTTAATACTTCCTACTCCGGAAAAAAAGAAAGTGCAGACATTTCATGCATTCCCTGGCTAACTAGTGAAGATTAATTTCATAATTCCGTACTAGGGAGACTTTTTTTCATGTAGTTTCATTTTAAGGTTTTTTTTGCCACTGTATGTGCTTTTAAAAAGTCTGTTGTCTGTGTAGTTGTGATGAGTTGACCTTAGCTGAATGCCAGGTGCCCACCAAAGCTCTCTTATCATTCCCTTCCTCAGCTGGGCAGGGGAGAAAAGACATATCAAAAGACTCCTGGGTCAAGATAGGACAGGGAGTGATCACTCACCATTCACTATCATGGAAAAAACAGACTACTCAGGGAAACTTACCTCACTTACTACCAACAAAATCAAAGTAGGGTAATAAGAAATAAAAACCTAAATCTTAAACACCTTTTACACACGCCCCCCTTCTTGCTGGGCTTAACTTTATTCCCAAATTCTCTACCTCTTCCCCCTCAGTGGCACAGGGGGACAGGGAATGGGGATTGTGATCAGTTCATCACATGTGGTCTCTGCCATTCCTTCCTCCTCAGGGAGAGGGCTCCTCACATTCTTTCGCTGCTCCAGCATAGGGTCCTTCCCACGGGAGACAGTTCACTCCTTCCCATGGGTTGTAGTTCTTCACAAACTGCTTCAGCATGGGTGCTTTCCACGGGGTGTAGACATTCAGGAATAGACTGCTCCAATGTGGGTCTCCCAAAGGGTCACAAGCCCTGCCAGCAAACCTGCTCCAGTGTGAGTTCCTTTCTCCATAGGTTCACAGGTCCTGCCAGGAGCCTGCTCCAGCATGGGCTTCCCATGGTGTCACAGACTCCCTCACATGCATCCACCTGCCCTAGCGTGGGGTCCTCCACAGGCTGCAGGTGGATATCAGCTCCACCATTGACCTCCATGAGCTGTAGAGGGATAACCTTCTTCACTATGGTCTTTACCATGGGCTGCAGGGGACTTTCTGCTCCAGTGTTTGGAGAACCTCCTTCTTCACTGACCTTGGTGTCTCCAGATTTATTTCCCTCACATATTCTCACTCCTCTCTCCATAGCTGTTGTTTTGCAGCAGTTTTTTTCTCTTTTTTAAATATGTTATCACAGAGGTGTTACCACCATCACTGATAGGCTCAGGCTTGGACAGTGGTGGTCCATCTTGGAACTGGTTGGCACTGGCTATATTGGACACAGAGGGAGCTTCTAGCAGCTTCTCACAGAAGCCACCTCTGTAGCCCCCAGCCCACCCTGCCAAGAAAACCTAGTACAGTAATACCCATACACATAGTCTCTGGTAGTGCATAATGGAGCTAAGATGTGAGGACATCATAATTTTGCTCTCCTGAGACCCTTTGTGAAGTGCTGGGGCCTGAGTTGTGGGCCCCAAATTATGTGTTGACCTGTGAATGAGTCACAACCTTGCAGAATGTTTTGGTTTTCCTATTGGCTTCATGTTCCAGAGGCAGAACCTGGCCCACCTGTGTCTTTGTGGCTCTGCCTTCATCCAGGTGGTTATGGTTGGGGTGGTGAGTGAGGCTAGGGCTATATAAACCAGGAGCTGATTGGGTGTGGCTTCTGTTGGGGCTGGTTGCATCTTGCTGAGCTCTTTTAGTGGCATCCTTCCATGTGAAGAGGCACTGAGGGAGCCATCTCTGTCCGTTGTGTCCAGCAGACAATGCTGGCCCCACAGTGGGCAGTGCAGGAGCTGAGCCCACAGGAATCTATGGCAGGACTGTTTGAAAAAAGACTTCTGAGGAGATGTTGCTGAGTTCAGTATTGGCCTGTGTGATCGGGCAACATGATGCTGCCTGTATGATGGCAGCATAAAATGATGATGGCTGAACCAACACAACACCACCTCACTGAGCTTACTTTATTTACAAAAAAACTTGGGCATTAGCTACATTTAATCTGAAGTTTTATTGGAAAATAAGCCTTATTATCACTACAAATATTTGTTTTATATTAATTGAATTTCTAGATGATCAAGTATCAGATTTAACATTATTGTCATCCACCATGAATTCAATAAAATGGGTTTATTGCCTCTCTCATCAAAGCATCATTTCATAAATATTTGTCACTGATACCTTTTTTCTCCTAGTAAAAAACTTTCTGATATTTGAATTAAAATATTGCCGCTTTCTTGGGTTTCAGGCACTCCCTGTTCCCCCATAATCCTATAGTTATCAGGAATGGAATTCTGTTTCAAGTGTCAGAGGGGTGCTTTTTGCATGTGTAAGGCAGTGTGGTATGCTCTTCAGTAGAAAAGTTTTGCTTTGGATATAGGTGGTTTTGAAAGTTGGCAGCTGAAAAATAACTAAGACACCTTTCAATACTGTTTTAAAAATGAAGGTTGATACAAGTTTGGTTTTTTTGGTAGTGCGTTTTTTATGTCACATGAAAGAAATTGAAAATTACACACACAGTTCCAATAGTGGCATTGCTTACAGTTAAAAACAAACAAAAAAAATATTACTCATGAGCTCTATTATTCTTGAATGGAGTTGTTCAAGTCAAGTCCCAGATATGGACACTGTTTAAATTACTGTAGACTTAAACTGTACTTAAGACTGCAGCATCACTTAGTTGTTTGAAGGTTTCAAATGCAATGGTAGGTGCTTCTGCTTCCCATCTTCCACTGAAGAGCTTGTTTCATACAGTACCTGAAGCTGCTCCCTGCTGACAGCACACTTGGTAAAGAAGTCTTCTGTGAAGTTACTTGCCTTGCTCTCCAGTTAAGCCTTATAACTGAGAAACACAGATTAAATGAAAAGGAGTAAAGAGAGACCCTTGGAAAAAGTGAAAAGAACATGGAATTTTGTATAGACAGAAGACATGTAGACTCACGGGGATGTGACAAGTTGGTAAGGGATGAAGAGAACTTGGAGTGGCCTGCAGAAGTTCAACAAAGTGATTGCTGAAGTTAAAGGAAAGGTAGGAAAAGAGGAAGATGTTAGTTAAAGAAGATATGTACTGTTGGGCTAGAAGTAGAGGGTAATAATGAAATGTAGAACTATCAAGTGGATATAGAATGCCATGATGCTATAGGAAAGTTTCACCTATGTTACTGCAATATGGGTTTTGATCTGATTGATAACAAATACGTTTGGTATGCATTCATTGTGAAATACTTTTTTTTTTTTTTTATACTGTACATGTTATTCATCTTACTTAGTTTCAGAAACCTAAAAGTTAGTGAATGTGCCACTAAGTCATCCAATGTCCACTTACATAATTCTGACTGAAGTGTGATTCATATGTTGTATTTTGGATACCTGTATTATGTTGATACAGGTCACCTTTGGAAGTTTTAAGCATTTTTAAGTCTAAAATTACACCAGAGGAGTTTTACCCAAGGAAATAACATATTTAGATAGGCAAATGACAAGGATAATTCAGTACCTACCTAACATTGGGTCAAATCAACTACCTTAAACCTAGAAGTGTACCTCTTTGCTGGTCAACCTTTACTATTTAATCTGAGCTGTTGAGAAACAAACTGACTTTCTGTGGAAATAATTCCATCTCATACTGTGTTTTCATACTACTGTAAACAAAGCTTTAAATATGAAGTAGCAACTAACCCCAGGCGACCAACTTTAAGGAGTTTAGAGGCAAACATAGAACTACGTGACATGGGCAGACTTATTTTTCATGTCTACAAGGAATACTGGTTAAAGACTTTCAAAGTGATTTTTGTGCTCATTGACCTGGATATGTTGAATCTCAGCTAATACTGTAAAACTGATATGACTACCAGTTTTGTAGACCAGTATAAACAAAGTCAGAAGAAAAATTATGCTTCTAGAAAAGACCAATTAATGGCATTACGTCATTTGCATCTTTCAACTCTATATACTGATGTGAACAAAAAATTGACTTGTCATATCAACTATCCAGTGGAAATGCTCTGCCAGTTGGAGTCCAAGGTTGGATCTCTAGAGCTATTTACCATTTACTATTCTCCTTGAGCCTCAGAACATGAGTACATGAGCAATACCAACAGATCTGCATTCACTGTATTTGTAAACTCCCCAAAAAGCTTGCATGGGGAGCCATGCTGTGGCTATCTTGGCTGGAAATACATTTTCTCATAATGAGAAACTTTGAAAACATTCATGGGGAAGACGTAAAGACGGGAAGAACAAAGGAACTGCAGAGAAACCGTCCTTCTTGTCTTGTACTATCACAACCTCACTTGCAAGAAGAACGCTTATTCTTTCTCAGTGAGCTGTGCAGCAATAATTCTTGGCTTTGTAGTCAGTGTTTCACTGCAGTGATAGTGCTATCAGAGTACTGCAAGTTTATACTGAGGATTTGTAAAGATTTGGGAGGAGGTGGGGTTTTTTTTGGTTTTTTTTTGTTGTCGTTTCTGGTTTTTTTTTTTCTTTATCTTCTATTTTAAAATTCTTCCATGATTGCAGACAATAAGAAAAGGCAAAAATTCACCCATAAGACAAGATAGATACAAAACCTCCAACAGTAAAGAAATACATATAGGATACAAATCACTGACAATTGTTGTCTAATCCTCTGCTTATAATATAAAAACCTTGAAAAAAAAAAGATGGAAATGTATTCATAGATTGTCTACTCCTCTAAAAGAAGCAGAAAACTGAAGCAAATGAAAAATGGAAATCTGCTTTGTTTCTCATGCCTGGTTTGTATAGGAAAAGAAGAAATTACATTATGTGGAAGGACACCATGTGTTTTAACTATAGCAATTCTTATTTCAAGGAAATTTTTCCCTTGTGAAAACATTGTCACTGCAATACTGGCAAGGTCGATGTCAGGTTGGATTTTCTGCTATACAAGTATCACTCAGGCAAATTAGTTCTGCCACCAGGGCTAGTGTAGCCTGGACACTGTTTTCTGAAAACTTTTCCTTCCTGAATCAGCATTTCTTTTGTTTGCATCACACATCCTATTTGTTTCTGTCTTTTCCTTGCTACTTCCATTTTTTAACCCCATGTCCTCATCTGATTGACACATAGAAAGAGATTTTTTTAACTTTTTTTTTTTAAAGAAACTTACTCAATTCTCATTTCCTCCATTTAAATTTTCCCTTTTAATGCAGTTATCATGTTATCATAACACATCTATGAAATATGGGGTATTGCAATCACAAACTTACAAATGGGAAATTTATGCACAGTGATTACATGCATATTAACAGATCTCTGGGAACACAGCAGAGACTAGATACTTCCTCATCATCTTTTGACTCAACAACATTTAGTGAGAGATGTAAATACACCAATCTTTTTCCTTTCCTTCAGCTATATGAGCACAAGGTTTCCAATAAATCTTTAACACAATTGTAACTCACATTCCTAATCAACCAGAAATATATGTTAAGTAGGGAGAAGGTGTATATGTATTGAATTTTCCAGTCAAAGCTGGCCCAGCATGATGAATAGATGGAAGAGTATTAAAAAGGGAGGGTAAAGAGCATGACAATTGTACACCAATTTCTACGGCAATATTGGGGGAATTAATCTACAAGATGGTGCTAAAGTTCCTGTTTGCATTTCCATTACAATTTTGGTTTTGTCAGGTCATTTTAGTAAAAATAAGTTTTCAAGAAACCAAATCTGAGGGAGATTTCTACTTCAGTTAGGTTCACTCAGTCTGCGTTTAGCCAAATACATCACTGAACCTTCCATTCGGTGAAGAAAAAAGCTCCTATGACGAGTAGCAGCAGCTCCTACTGTACTTCACGAAGGGCTTCCTGACTCTAAGGCTTATTACCACTTTCATATTAAGCTTAGTACAATTACACATGTATGGTTCCAGTCTCTGTGTTCATCTTTGACACAAGGCACACCTAGCCCACTGCATTGTCCTTGTGTGGATGTCCTAGGGGAGAAAAGAGAGAAAAATGGAGAATTTGCAGCAAGAGATGTGGTGGAAGGACTGTTTATTACAGGTTTTTCCAGGTCTTGCTGGATAGTACTATTCTCATACTGTGAATAAGAATGTCATCTGAAATTAAGTTTCTGGTTCTTTATTAAGATACCTATTCATAACCTAGTTGTAGATGTTTAAGTATGATTAGTAATCTGTTCCCAGTGTCTGAATTCACAAATCTTTCATCTTGTATTACATCCTCTTTCCACCAAAATCCATGCAATTTGCTATAGGTACATCTCATTCACTTTAAAATTCTGTCCTTTTCTCAGAACAAGGTGAAGCAAACTTTTAAAGAAGTCTTTAAGCCCACCCACAGTATTTCCAAAAGCCTGCGAAAGACTTGCTACCACTTCTTCCAATTCATAATTAACTATTTCTATAAATTGCTGCTCTGTGAAGAAAGATTTAATGCATATTTCTTCTTTGGTTATTCACAGACCTCCTTTCAACCTTCCTTTCACCATTCCTCCCCACCCTTTAATAAAGTATATAACAATTTATGCTTACTTTTGGTTTTTTAGTATCTTGGATAGATTTGTCTTAACTGTAACCTAAACTCTCACTATGAGTGTACTGCGCAGCAGTCAATTCCTTTGAAATAGTCTTTGTTCTTCTGTGTCTGCTAAGAATGAACATCAACACTGGTGGTGGTCAGCATACTAAATTGTCACAGTGCTGGCACAGAAATATTTTTTTCTCATTTGTGAACACAGTCCACTTTTATTTTTCTCCAGTCAATGTATACAGATAACACATAGCCTCCTTTCTCTTTTAAAGATATCCTGACTTTGTGTGCTTTCCGGAAGATGCTCCTATAGGAAAGACAGACTACAGGCAGGAAACCAGGATGACATCTCTGTTGGAAGTAGGACAGCCAGACCTATCCCACTGAACCAGCGAGGAGCAGGGCAGCCTGGGGGCATCTACCAGGGACAGCCCTAGCCCCAAGTTTTGGCCACTTCCTTGGGGATGGGGACAGGCAAAAGGCAGTCTGGGATGTGGGCCCACAGGGGGACCATAACAAGACTGGGCAGGGCTGTGGAAAGCTGGAAACTGGCCCTGTGATGTCACTGGGACAAGGGCTGATGGCCCCAGGGAACTGATATGGGGTCATGAAATTAGACAGCATGTTCTTACAGAAAGAATATCTGAGTCATTAACAAAATATTGTTGACTACCACTATGTCATGTTTTCTCTTAGGACATGAGAGAATAAAGGAGCTAGTTAGGATACCTGTTTAAGAAAGGGAACTGGATTTAGAAGAGTATGAAGTGAAAGTTCAGGGGACAGAATAAGGAAAGTAGAACCTGGAGGAACCATCTAAAGAATTAATTTGGCAAGACACTAGAAAATAATGGAAGTGAGAGAAAAATAAAGGCATGTACTGAGAGAAAAATGCCAAGTTAAAACCTGTGTATTTTTGGATTTTTTTAGCTTTGATAAAGTATGATATTAAATAATATTTAAAAATTCCTTCTTCCAGCAGAAGGCAGGCCTACAGTAGTATTTACAGATATCACTCACAAAGCATGTTGTATATTTTTTATTTTCCTTAGATCAACTTGACTAGCCACATATGTGCAGTTATTTTATGCAAATACAGCTGAAAAACTTTTTAGGCCATAAAATGCAATGCTTAATGAAGAGTATTTAAGTATGAGAGCCCTTGGTTATGAGTTTCTGGATTTTATTGAATAAATAATTTCAGTAGGGAAACCATATGAAGGTATCCAGCTTTGATCATTACAGATAAGGATAATTTGTATATTTGCAGGAAAGGTTTTAAAAAATATTTGATGGCAGGTTCATTTTGGAATCTATGGACATTGAAAAAAATGCTGAGATCTAGAGAGGAGTTTAATGTTTCTGCCTGATGAAATACATTCACCACGATCATGAATGCCACAATTTATGTAGCTTAAATTTTACACTCTATCTGCTTTTTATGTTGTCTGTGGGTCATACCTATACTCTCTAAAGCAAAAAGGTTCTTGATAATATAACAAATTAATCCAGTAGTACTTTCTGCAGATAGTTCCTCTGTGGAATAAGGGAAGATATCAGGACCAAGAATTAGGGGAAATACTGGGACCCAAAAGGTATTGTGTTTCTATGAGAAGGAATCCTCTTGCTAGACCCCACAGTTTTTTGATGGGGTAATTCTTCTAAGATCTGTTACATAATGAATGATAAGATTTAGTTTGTCAGGAAGATTATTCCCATGTATTTTTTTTTAGCAGCATTTGTTTCTGCTGGAATTTTTGATACACTCTACCACAGTGGAAGAAAATAATCATCCATTTTGCCATGAATTTATCCTTCTGAAGCCAAAGTCATTCAACATCTAGGGTCGCAAAACAAATTCTAGAGAACCAAGAGCAATAGAGTTGCATCATAAACCTCACTACATTAAAAAAAATAAACCAAACAGAAACAATAACCACAAAACCAACCAACCAACCAAACAAAACCCCAAACAAATGGCTGTGTGGAACGGAAAGTGTTAAGTCTGAACTGAATTTAAATATATTAGAGATTATCTGAGAGTGCTGAAAGGCTGAATCAAATGCTGTAGTTCACCACCTGTTCTATTCTATTGTATACCACTTAAAGGAAAAATCAGTTTTTATGGGCAGCCTTCTTCATATCTCAGCTCACAAAACCATGAGTTTAAATTACAGATTCCCCAGACTTACAGAATTAAGAAATACTTACATATAAAAATGAAAAATCACTACCATTTTTAATCCTTAGAAAATGGGGGGCAGGGGGGGAAGGGGATTATTTGTAATGATTCTGAGGTATCTGATTCCAAAGTATTCTTATGCATGACATATCAAGATAAAATCAATTAGGTGAGTACAAACAGATCAAAATGTATGTGTGATAAATCTAAACCAATAAGCCTTAACTTTCAGATTACATTTCACATGATACATACAAAATATGACAGGTAACGGTAGATAAAATAGTGAAGTCTGAATGTAAGAAACAATGCATAACTACTTTAGAACACATAGGAGTATATGCCTTTGAATAGTGTTACACCAATGGGCTATGGCCGGTCCTTGATGATGACTTTTGCTGGCATAGTGTATAAGTTCGGATGATGATGTATGCCATAAATGTTAGAGCATAGCAGAGAAATTAAGTTCACTTTTATTATCCTTCCTCTGCTTCATTGTTTTTGAAACTCAAGGTAACAGCCATACATAAGTGCCTATTCAGTGGGCATCTAACGGGGCATGAACTAAAGGAGACATAGCAGTCTGGTTTCCACTCTAGAAACTGACAGACTTCCCAAATGGAGTTTATGACAGCTGAGACAAATTAAAATTCCATAGCATAGGAGTGGGGAGGAGTAGAGGAAAAGCTTCTGATGTTGTGAACCAGGTTGTTTTTGTTAAAAAATGACCTTATAACTTGTATGGTACACTGCTAACCACATGTGTCTATCATAAGATTAATGCCTATGCTGAAGCCAGCAAAATATTTCTTTCCAGAGAAAATAAATCAAGTTTGATTAGAATAAAACAAGAGTAGTAATAAAAGTTTATAGTTTAATGTTTATAACTGTTTTGAGAAGAGGGATATTACCAATTACTTGACAAACTACCTTAATGAGACATTTCAAAAATGGGTAGGTAAAGGCCAGGAAAGGAAGAAGTCAAGTTAGTCATATAAGCATAAAACATGGCTACATGCATTAACAGGAAAAAAAAGTTGCTCGTTAGTTAGAATGGAAAAAATATACTAATCAGTTATATTAGGCTAAAAATGCATAATGGTATAGCTTTTAAAGAATAAACTTAATTATCTTAAATACTCAAAAAGATTGTTTCCAGGATATTCACAAAAATATTTACTTATATGTATTTATTGGAATGATTTTTATTTTCTTCATCTAACTTTTCAGATCTTGTCAATCAGAAGAGGTCCGAGTTACATTTTAAAAGCAGACAATTTTGTTCATTAATTAAATATTCTGCAATAAAATTAACAAACAATGTGGTTATTCTGTATAAGCCATGGAAATATCATAGAATCATAGAATCATAGAATGGTAGGGGTTGGAAGGGACCTCTGGAGGTCATTGAGTCCAACACCCCTGCCAAGCAGGACCATAGAATCTAGGGCAGGTTACACAGGAAAGCATCCAGATGGGTCTTGAAAGTCTCCACAGAAGGAGACACCACAACTTCTCTGGGGAGCCCATTCCAGTGCTCTGTAATCCTCACAGTAAAGAAGTTCCTCCTCATGTTGAGGTGGATCTTCCTGTGCTCTAGATTGTATCCATTGCCCCTCGTCCTATCGCAGGGCACAAGTGAAAAGAGGTTGCCCCTTTCTTCTTGACACCCAGCCCTCATATATTTATACACACTAATTAGATTCCATCTCAGTCTTCTCCAGACTAAAGTCTCTCAACATTTCCTCATAAGGCAGGTGTTCCAGTGCCCCAATCATCCTCATAGCTGTCTGTTGGACTCTCTCAAGTAGATCTCTGTCCCTCTTGAACTTGGGAGCCCAGAACTGAATGCAGTACTCCAGGTGAGGTCTCACCAGGGCAGAGTAGAGGGGGAGGAGGACCTCCCTCC